>JAHWFP010007221.1:0-21401 GCA_023313725.1 Lithobius niger
TAAGTTTTACCGTCTTTTCTAGACTGAGAGTGTAATTTCCTCGCCGGGGCGAAGCTCGATACCTGGTCTAAATCCCCGTAATACAATTTAGTCAAATAAGCATTCATTCTTCTTTTTCCTACTCAAAGATATCCCAATCTGGGTCGACCTGTTTCTTCTTCCTGCTGCTACGTTGCTTAGCAACGCGTGGCAGGCTGGCTCTCTCCTGATCTAGAATCTCTTCATTTTTCCTTTGGTTCCTTTGCGATATTTATTCTTATATCAGAGAAGGGTCCCCCCTCCCCCTCCATAGGGCGGCAGCAGCGGCGGGCGGCGGCGGCGGTCGAAACATCTTCACGTGCTTCGGCCGTTTTTTTTTTTTTATTTAAAAAATACTACATGAATAGTAGGTTTCTTATCAAACGTAACCAGGTTACAAAACTCGACAGTTCCGTCGCAAACGGTATTTTTTTTTAATACAGAATGCATCCCCGGCCGAAAATTCAACTTTGTGTAAAGTATATATTGGATCGTCTTTACGACTGTACGTAGCAACCAAAGGTGTTTTGGAGCCCAATACTAATCCTACACACTCGTTATGATGCTTGTAAGGAGTGCTATCCACTCTCCAGTTCAATTTGGTAACGTAGCACTTAGAGTAAGAAAACTGGGCACCGATCAGTTCATTCAGTTCGTTCAGTAGTTTAGTCATAGGCCTAGCTTTTTCGTTTTCGCCTCCATATTGAGTACAATGCACGTTCAGCATACAGTCCGTCGCTGGCCTCCACGGTGTTTCCTCCATTAGCGCAGCATAAATGCGTTTAGCATCCCCGGCCGTGAAGAGTTTGACGACTCGTAACGCTCGTCCTCTCGCCCGGGACGGAACCATTGCGCCTCTCTGCCCGAATACAGACACAACGTTTTCAGGGAAGCCATGCTGGAACGAGAAGAAGGATATCAGGCTGCTTTTTTTTATTATTATTTGAAAAACACTACATGAATCGTAGGACTGGCGTTTCTGATTTTAGCTAGGTTAGGGAAATCAACAACGTTGCACATGTCGCTTTTTATACAGAATGAATCACCGGCAGTCAACTCGGCTTTACACATTTTACGGTCTTTGGAACGACTGTACAAAACAAGCATAGGTGTTTTTGCGCCTAGTACTAAACCAGCGTATTCTTTAAGGTTATCGTAAGGGTTAGGATCGATTCTCCACTGAAATTTAACGACGCTGCATTTTGGAAACAGTTCATGGTCGCTGGAAAAACGTGGAGCCATCATTTCATTGAGTTGTTGCAATAATTTAGGCATTTTTGAGACACTCCATATGTAGTGCGTTCCTGGTTCAACATCCCGGGCAGTCCCCATTTCGTTTCTTCGAGCAGGGCGTTGTAGATACGGTAGGCTTCACCTGCTGTAAACATTTTGACGACTTTTAATACACCGTCTTCGCGTGTTGGGTGAAACCATTCTGCCCCCGAAGAATGATGTCGTAACATTCCTAACGATGTTGACATACTAAAAAGTTAAAAAAAAAAAATAAAAAAATCAGAAATCAGAGTCCGGGTCTTGCCTGAATAACCATTTTGTAAATGTTAGTATAAACACAGGGTCTTTCAGGCGAGGACGTTGGGGGACTGTGTGTTTATAAAAATGATTGGTAGGAAGTTTTATCATGAGCAAGCTTCCTGGCTCCAGAGCAACTGTGTAAGACGGCCGGGCGCCATCGTGGTGATTATGTCTCATAGTGTGCGTACGTTTACCTAGAGCCATCACAACTACCGGTGCTTGTACGTCCATCATCCTTTCCATCTTCCATCTTCCCTAGGATTTTACGCATACCAGGGTTTGTACATCATGCCACATGCAAACAATTAAATCTCACGTCACATATTCTTGACACGTGATCTCTCACATTTTCCAAAAGAGGCGTCCACGTTTTGACGTTGCTTCCGTCGGCATTCTCCTCGCCGTCCGTATAACAACAATATTGTCTAGGCACAGCGTGACGTCCATTGCCGGCTCTAATAAAATCGTGAGGAGGGCCTAGATATTCTACTTCTGCTTCTAGAGCATGGTTTAAGCGCTGGATTTGGGTCTTGGTGGCCATATTTTAAATGAATATTACGTCATGATGAAGCAGAGACGTTCTGTGTTCGGTCCAGTTAAATGATGGAGGTCTATCTAGCCGGAATATATCCAATGTAGAAGTCACCTCTTCCATGTTTCGAGGGAGGGAGGAAAAGTGTCTTTAATCGTCCTGCAACGAGAAAAGAAAAGGGGGAAACTCTAATGAGCAGACAGAGAGAGAGGTAACGTTATGCTAGGTATGCGAGCCGGCATTGGAGGATCGACCGTTTATATAAACGCCTTCTGCCTTACAGTTGTGCAACCGTCTGGGTAGCCAGAACACTACAACTTCTGCACGTAGAATATTTTCATACATTTTGTGAAAAGCCCCCGCTCCCCCGTTGCAGGGTCGTATACCGCAGTTTGAGGAAAATGGTGAACGCATAATAATTTCACTATTTTATAACCATCCGTAACCACTTGCAGCAACTCTGGGGACACAAACAGTCCTTCGAGACTTCACTGCCCCTCTGAATGGCCACAACTTTGCCCTCCTAGCGGGGTTCGTCGAGACATGTACAACACAGAGTAAAATACAGTTCGTGCTTATAAGGTAGACTGGGGACATATAACCCTCTGGGGGGCGATACTACAGCTTGCACGAAACCAAAATAGTTTGTGATATCTGTGCTACCTTCGAATTCGGTGATTACCGTGGGGTTTCCGACGGGAAAACGACCAAACAACATTACACTCGGATATAAAGAAGTGATATCACCCGCAAAAATTTTCTCATCAGGTTTGGCAATGTGTAAATGCTTGAATGTCGATACGCGGCCCCCTAGATAGGCATCCCGAGGTCTCAACATGGGAGGGATTTTTTTATAGGTCTTTTCGAAAGCTTTCAATTCTTTGTCATGCTTCATTTGCTCTCAAAATTCACAAGACCACATTTCGATGCATTTAACCCCTGCTATTTCCTCCAAGGCCTTGCGTCTAATCACGGTTTTATCATAAGCATCCTGCGCTGTTAACTGGCTGAATGGTAGCCTTTGCTGCCGAATGGCTATGCAACAGACACCGCCACGGACGTGGCAACCGTGATAGGAATACACAGTATTGGTGGTCTCACAAAACCCATCAACTGAGTACCGGTCTCCGGGGAATTTTTTTTCACCTACATTTCCTGCATGTTGAATAAAAATACCCCGTTTCTTGGCCTCATAATTCAACCATACGAGACTCCCCCTAGAATACTGGCGGTCGGAGAAATAACCCTCTGACGGGATGGCTTCAATCGTATTTTTTTTCAAATGCAGAGTTCTAAATACTGTCGTGGCGAGATTGCTTAGAGAAATGCAATTATAAAAGGGTTCTAAACCGGGACAAATCTCTTGAATAAGCTGTCTGAATTTGAGAATGCATGCCTTTAGAACAGTCACATCGTTACAACAATATTTAATCAGCTCTTGTCTAAAGTCAAAAGTTACATTTTTCGCTCTTTGCTCATTGTGCCATTCCAGCAATTTAGTTCTGGCTTAGTTAGACATGCCGTCCGGGTCGTACATATCGAGATCGGGGATTCTACCGATATATCCGTAATTTTCCGGTTTATTAAAGGCGTGGGGAAAAGTTCCTTTAAAGTGTATTGGCTCGTCTAGGCCTAAGCTCTCTGGTAGTTTGGATAAGGAAAGTGGCAGGAACTTGATCGAGTCTACCAGTTTTATGCCTTCAATCTTGGCCGTGATTATTTTGCCTTCCGAAAATATGACGTTCTTAGGCTTGACACCCTTATCGAGGGCCCATCTCATTAAAAATAATGCGTCATAAGATGACGCGTTATGAGCGATCGCTACAAGGTTGGGATCGTTCGCGTGGTTCATGAATAACCACTTGCAGAAATCGTGCAGCGTTCGTTCGCCGTTCATAAATACTTTATGCTTGACACCACATTTCTCGCAAGTGTCTTTATCGAAACAGTACGTGCACGCAATATCAATGACGGCCAAGTTCACTCTGTGCAGGAAATATTCCTTGTCTTTATCGTCTGTTATTCTGTCGACCTGCGTTGTTTCGAAATCATAGGCCGCAATTCGCACGCAGTCCCTCTTTTTGGGTGGGGGAGGGGCTGTATAAAACATCTATGCGCAGGATGTCCCCATTTCTTACAGATTTTACAGAAACGTTGCCCACAATGGTGGGGGGTTCTGGCCGAGCCTTCGTACGTCAGAAAACACTTCTTGCATTTGAACAAGGATTTGCATACCGTTGCGTTCTTGAATGGCGACTGTTTCGTATAGTGCCTTGCAAGACAGTCGGCATTCCTAAACAAACGATTGCAGGCAGCGCATGGGAGCCAGCGTTTCAGGAAGCAGCGGTATTTTGTACTGTGACAAGACGGACATTTGAAACGCACGCACGAGTGGGATTTTGGCCGGGAATAGGGTTTCAGACATGAATGGCAGAAATATGCGCTAGTAAACAAGAACCTCGGTTTTAAAATACCCACAAAATGGTCCTGGTGGCAGAATAGATAAATACGTCTCTGATTAGGGGGCCCTTTGAAGGTAGCCTGACATTTGGTTCCTAATTTTTGGAATAGGACAATTTGATAATCGGTTAAAAAGTATTGGAATTCTTTTACTTCAGTAATAGAACACCCATCCTGACGGATACAGACCCCCGCATTTTCGTGGAGCTGTATGGCTAGATCTTTTTTGTAAATTGGGGGGTTTACGGATCTGTCGATACAATTGTGTATTGCCGTCAGCGAATGCCTTACATGTTACTATCGCTCTAGCCAGACAGAATTTGTCTTTACAGTTTTTAGGCATTACGACAGATCGACGTTTCCCGCTTTCTAGTCACATCATCACGTTAGTACGTGATGCTTTTTTTTGGGAAATACAGCGCCTGTAGGAACTTTGATACGAGTCACCTTGATTTCAAGTTTTCTAAAAACGTCGACGGCTCGTCCCGATTGGTTCAGTTTCAGGAGAATAGCTAAAACGTTTTCAATGGCAAATGTTTCACGCGAATGGAAAGAGAGATATAAGCTGCTCTCAAACCCTGACCCTTATATACATATACCAACTTCATCACGGGCGGAACCCTACCAGTACTTGTTCAAAAATATCAGTGAGCAACTCGTCAATATACGTTACAGGATCTAAACGATTTCTAGTCAAATACTCTTGATTAATAGGAGGGATAGTAACAGTATACACATCGGTGTTTGTAGCAAACTTTTTCAAATACCGCCCTCTACATTTAACAATCGAGAACCTATTATTTTTAGCTAATTCCTCCCCCCGAGTCACGCAATCGTGCGAATGAAGCTGTTCGGAACATGATGGTTTTTCCCCTCCATCCTCCTCGCCACCGTGACCATGCTGATTCGGAATCACTGCTGGGGGGGGGGGAAAAGAGAGTAGGCCTTTTTTAATATTTTGTCCTGCGAAAGTAATTCGGTTCCATAACACACTGGTGACTACGCTGAGATGCTGAGTTTAACTTACAGCCAAAACAGGGAAGGCGTTTATCCTCCACGTGGAGGTCGCACGCCTCGTGAGGGATTTCTTCAACACACTTTTGACATTTGTTAGTGACAGCATCTTCCTCCTCCAAGTTGATTATCGGGGCTTCTCCTCCTCCAGCTTTCTCCTTCTCCTCATGTGTGGGGGGGGGGGGGGGAGAGGTTCGGTAAATTTTACCTTTTTGGGGCGTTCTTTGGAGGGTTTTTTGGAATTTTTTGGAGCTTGGATTCTTCTTCACCCCCGTTTTTTTTATTTTGTTCAGTCATGGTTGCTACAAACACTGTTCTGACTGGTGGAGGCAGTAAATCGCTTATTCGTTGGGTCCAGCAGGCTACAGCCAGCGATATATTGGGCAGCAGATACTTCATATTCACTTAACGCGACTGACTGACTGTCTGCCTGCAATATTAGGACATTTTCAGCGACTAACTTGAGTGACACTCGCCCCATTTTTAAATCTAAGGCTGTATTGGGCTGTCACCAGTAAATACGCGCAATAATGTTGAGCCATTCGCTAGGCAACAATTCGACAGCTTCACCATTGGTTTTCCCTACCAAAATTTTAACAGTATCTGTGTCAGGAAATATCCTAATATAATTATAAGAGGTCAGAGGGAACGAATTGCAATTGAGATTCATGGCTGCAAGGGGAAAAAAGAGAAAAATGTTACTTTACTCATACAAGCCATGTTTCCTTAGCAGGTTCAAGTGCTTGCTGTGTTTTATGTAACAGTGTGGTGATGTCGGTCATGTAACCCACCAGACCGCTAAATTGTCGATAGTTCAGGACAATATATTTCCTAGCATATTTTTCCAGGACATATTTGGATTGAAATACACTGCCCGACTGCGAGACTAGAACCTTCAACGCCGGCCCATAGTTTCTGGCGGTCGTTATTTCTTGTTGTAGGTTGCGCTCATTTATGATGGCGTTATACACGGCGAAGGCCTTGCAAAACGCCTCCCATTCCGTAGGGGTTAGGTCTATCCCCTTCCTTCCTGGGACAAGACCGACAGCCGGGATGACAAATTCCCGAATTTGGACATATATTTTCCCTTGAAACACTGTCACCTAAACGGTCATTTCTCCACCAAGGAAATAAGTATCGGGAAACGCCGCTACTGCTCCTGTTGCCATTTTTTTTTAATATGTCCTAAGAGAGAAAAACGGGACCCTTCCTTTTTAGTTTTTGCTTATCCTGTATGGAAAACATATAGAAACGGAAAAATAGGCCTACCTTTCTGTCGAATGCTTGCTTGCTTGCTCGTGATCGTTGCTGCACTTCTATATCTCCTGAAAGAAAACAAACCCAAAAACACCTGAGTGAAAACAGCGAGTAGATTATACACAAAGTCTTTAAAAAACACCAGTCTTTTAAGTCTCAAATGATGCTTACCTAGAGTACTGACGACTGTTCGGTGGTAGCAAGAGCGCTGGTGACTGCTCGGTGGAAAACTGTTGGCGCGATGCGTCCTGAGTGCTGTTTTAGGCTTTTATACCCGGTCAAATTAACGTTATTTCAGTGGGGGAGGTTGGGTTTTCGGTCGAGCAACGAATCAACGCTCTTCCTTTTCGTACAGGCGTACAATAGAATACATCCGTTCATTGGTGTGGTCGACCAATGCTCGTGTAACCCTTTTCTTGTTAAGCACTGCCCTACTGCAAGTCTTAACCAATCGCCCTGGATTTATTGTGTTTGTCAGCCCTAATCTCACGATTAGTATGCGAGTTTCTTTTGTTTTTTGTGTACCCGCACATTTTTTTTCGTGCTGTATTCAAGACAAGGGTTGTAGAAAAAAGGATTGGGGGCTACGAAAAAAGGATTAGCAATAGGCTGGTGCGTTCGGACCTCTTCTCACGAACGGTAGGCGAATTTCTTTTGTTTTTTATGTGTCTGCACATTTTTTTTTCACGCTGTATTCAACGGGTTGTAGGCAAGGGTTATAGAAAAAAAGGGTTGTAGGATACGCCAGGCTGTCGCTTCGCAACCTACAGAAATGAATGCGCGTCGTTATTCCAGTTCATCTTTTCAGGGCTCGAGGGGTGCATATTAAACAGGATTACTATTTCCCCCCCCCCCCACACCTGTAGGTAGCCATTCAGTCAATGGAAAGGGGGGATATTTTTTGTGGACTTACTTTTTCATGCTGTATTCAACAGGCAAGGGTTATAGAAAAGGGTTGTGGGATAGTCTGTCACTTCACAACCATACGGGTAACAAAAAGAATGGGCGCTCGTTGTTATTACAATTCATCTTTTCAGGGTGCATATTTACTGAACAGGATTACACTTTTTTCCCCCATGACTGTACAGTGCGACATCCAGACACGGTATTTTTTTGTGGAGTTACTTTGTATTTGACACAACTGTTAGCCGTATAACTTTATTCAACCATACTTTTATTTTTTGGCTGCTACGTTTTTTCATGTGTCTGTGCTTGCCTCTCGTTTAATGCTTTTTTACTGAAAAAAGGTCGTGGGAAAACACTTATTCAATGATTGATAACTTGTCTGGAAGCTGTTTGGCTTTACGCAATGTCTAAGCTCTCTCTCTCTCTCTCCGTGTTGCTTTCTTGGAGAGCAAGTCTCGTAGCCGTGGGTGAAGTGACGAGCCAAAAGAGTGCCGAAAATGGTTCAACTTATTCCGCACTCAAAATGTATGTACACACAGTGGTTTCTTTAATGTTTTATTTTGGGTTATACGGAAGACGGTTCGTATTCAGACCCAAATCATGAATATTTTAATGGCCGGGGAGTTTACCTTTGAACAGATTTAGACCCTCTCATGCAACACGGGACAAGTCCCCTTCACAACGATCGTCAACCAACCGTAACAGATCAAGTTTCCCTCTTTCCGCATACCTTCACCGGCGTTTGAATGGGCAAACAAGGGAAGGAGGTACAAAAACGAGAGAGGAGTTCGTTGCTAAACAACACTAGAGCAAATGTGGGGAATTTATTTGAATAATAAAGTGATGAACACTCGCTACCAACACTTATTTTCTCAATGGAGACCTTCAACCACGCTCGTGATTAACAACTTTCCTATCAGAACACCTTTCCTTTTCAACCCCTAACCTTATGGCCGATACAGTAGTCTACCCCCCACACACAGGCTGGTCTACTGACATGTTGGGACGACAGACAAATTTCCCTGCCGACTCATGTACGGCCGTATATACATACACCTCCTGCTACGAACTGGTCTACTGACACGCTGGGACGGTGGAAAAATTCCCTGCCACCTCAGATACATACTGTACGCCCACACATGCACGCACCTACCCTCCCACAGACATAAATGTAGTACCGAATGGCCAACTGATAAAATACTACACATAGCGTACGGTACGACACATGGGTGCCCCTAACTACTAATACTGTTGGTTGCAGTTGCTTTATAGATACTAGCGGAGTCGCTCACTTCGCTCGCTCATTCCGCCGCATCTCGCTACGCTCGAAAAGATTTCTTGTTGGAAGTCATATGGTGCTGACAGACACTCTTAGCAAAGATTATCAAACAAATGTTTAAGGAAGTGATCCGTATAATGTGCGCATTTTTCGTAGTGCACAGTTCATAATACAAATGATAAACAAAACTAAAAATGGTCAAATATGTTCAATGTAGCAGTAGTGTTTCACATGTTTTCTTTTATCCAATGTTGAAAGTCGGTCATTTCCACTACTGAATAATTATTTATCCTACAACTTACTAAAAGTGTTTAAGAAAAAGTGCTGTTTCTGATGACAAACGCTGATTATCGTTCGCTTTGCTCACCTAATCAACGCAACCTCAGAAACGTGACCACCACCACAGCCGACCACCATGAACCACACATCAACAGAACACGCCACGGTAAGCAAAACTAAAAATGGTCAAATAATGTCATTCAAGAGTTATAATGTTATCATCCAGTATCTATACCTGTTAAACATTTGGGCTGGGCCAATGAACTTTTATCCAACATAGAAAGTCGGTCATTTTCACTATGAATAAATATTTTTCCTATATTACTTGCTAAATGTATTTAGGAAAACGTGCTGTTTCCGATGACGAACGCTGTTTTCGTTCGCTTCGCTCACTCAATCAGCACATACATTACCTCAAAATCGTGACTGGAATCAATACAACCACTGAGAGCCGCACATCACTTGAAATTTTACACTTTACATGGGTTTTCTTGCTTCAATCATTGTAAGAATTTTTTTTCTTTACGTCCTGCTCAGTACAGCTCTTTCCATGGGCTCCTTATCACTTCTCTTTCTGATGACCCCTCACATGGCGAAACAACTGCAGAACATCAAGTGACAACGCAGTGGTTTGAATGCAAGTTAGGCCTACAAAAGACAATAGCTCGTATCCAAACCTGTTTGTGTTTTAGCACAAATAAGGAGAGAACCGGCTGATGACTTTACGTAAACACTAATGCTCGAATATTGCTGGTTGACATGATACAGATGCAGACGTAATAATAATCTCGGCACCCTAGTAGTAAGATAAGCGCACGTATGAGCACACTTCCGGTCACGTGACCACCGCCGCCATCTTGGATTATGACATCAGTTCCGGTTTATGACGTCACTTCCGGTTTTTGACGTAAATTTCCGGTTTTTTAACGTCATTTCCGGTCTAAGAAGGTGTACTTACTAACACACCGGAAATGCCACCATCTTGGATCCGCCATACTGCATCTCTGACGTCACAAACCGGAAATGACATCACAAACCGGAAATGACGTCGAAAAAGTATTTTTTCCACCAGATATGACGTCACAGGTTTTATGTCTTTACCCTCTTTACCCCCCTTACTCCTTTTACCCTTCTTTACCCTTCCTACATATTGAAAACCCAAGAAAGTACTCGAAGTGACTGAGATCTTTGTAGGTAATAGACAAATCGGAAAAGAAATAGACTCAGAAACCGTTCAAGCCACACCCAAACTTTTATATTCACGTCATATGAACAAACTACAATGCAAGTATTGACTTGACATGTACGTACATGTTTTCAAATTCATCATGGGAAAAAGGAATGATTGTACTATTTCGTTCTATGTAAGCAAACACTCTAGTACTAGCGCATGAAGAAAACAAAAAAAACTAGATGCAATAAAACTTTCAATTTTACATTTCACAACATCTGCAATGGAACAAATGGACGACACAAATTGGTGTTCTTCAATTGTCTGTTGGGAAATACGAAGAAAGTCTAAAGTCAACATTACTGAATTAAACAGTAAAAACAGCAATAGGAATGTCTTAAAAAATCAAGGATGTCTCGCAGCATCGAGTAACGGCCGGTAACCATCCATGACGAAAGTGGTACAACAAATGAATTGAGCCCTGAACAACACCAGTTCATATAGTTCGATGAGTAAAATAAGGAGGGTCTATTTTACATAGCCCCTACAGTAACTCATCAAATCCTATTGGTTTAGGTTTCCTTTTGTTTCCCGGGCAGAAATGTACCATCAGTTCAACAATATCGCTCCCAGTAACAACTTTGTCATTAAAAATAAGCTTTCGATTTTTAGTCCAGCCCAGTATATCCTTACGTGATTTTATACGTGTTATTTGATGCAAAATATAAAACCTGTATTTTTCTGGTACTGTGGAGTAAATAGCCTGTTCAACCTTAGTCAAATCCCCATCGTCAACTACTTCATCATCGTGTAAATCCATAACAAACAAATGCTAGCAACTGAATGAAAGGAAGACGCAAGAGGCAAGCCTTTATATACAACAAGAACCTTTAATATTTCTATGAACCAAAAACTACAACCAACAAAATACAAAACCCATAACCAAGAAAAGCCAAAAAGCAATCAAAAATGTAAAATCATTCACCGTTTATAGATAAAAAAAACAACAGACATACAAAAAGCATTGAAACAATCAAGGATGTCACAAACAACAAATATTTTTAAATTCGGAGCATGACGAAAAAGGTTTTCGTACTAAAGTAGTCATAATTGTCACACTCTAGAAAAATAAAAAATATTTATTGCTTGTCTTGTAACGTGCAATGGCTATAAGCAACAGAATCCAAGCCTGTACAATCAACGAACCTTTTCGTATCGGTTACAGATAAAGCCAATTTATTCTGAACAATACTGTAAACTTCCTGGAGATAGGACCTGATACTAGATTGTTAAAAACTGAAATATTCATGACCACGCAAACACCTATTGTAATGTTCGAACGTAACAGTACCCTGTAAAACAGACCGTTGAACCCCTTTACCTACTTTCTTTTCATTATTATTACAAGTGTAACAATACAATTTACTCTTCAAACCAATAAACGACTCTACAGGCAATGAATTGCACTCATCCTTAAAAACTCCAGGTTTAACCTTGTTATCGGTACAATACAAGGGATGGGTCTTCGGGTAGGAGCTAGTGTCGAAAAGAAGCAAAGTTTGAGCCATGTCAGCGTACACATCGTAAGTTTTGATTTCGTAAAAAAAACTATCAGTTTCGCTTCCCAACAATCTACAATTCTTACCGTATTTGTCTAACATGTAGTCATAGTGATGAGAATACATTACCAATTTACTCAATTCCAAAACAGTACAGCCAAGAAAAACAGGTTTGTCCAAAGTAACAGTTGTTTACGCATTTTGAAAAGCATCAAGTTATCGTCCAAAATATCGAAATACTCGACTGTAGGCTTGCTCATCAATTTGATAGACTTTTTCACGTTAGTACTCACTTTAACATTCATGTACCGCCTTACATTTTGAATGGCTTTCCCAAAAATCGAATTATTTGCTAGCTTGTAAAAAGACCTCTCAAATTCACTCTTTGCCTCCTTTCGTTTCATGCTGTTAAAATTTGTATAAGGAGCCAACCAAGCCTTCTCGGTAAATTTAATGCCAGAATGAATTTTCGTGACTTTAAGCCCTTTCGAAATGTAATACATCAAATTCTTATAATAACAAATGTACTCCTTACGTTCATTCAAATGAGGAACTAATTTTCGACCCTGAACGTAAGGATCTTGTTTTAGCAGCCTGTTTTCTGTTAAAGGGAGACAACATATCTTCAGTTATTACCACATGCTCGGGAGCCAAAGGATAGTCACTATGTGAATCGTGTAAATTATCCGGATCCTGAATGTCAACCTTAACTATACAAGGAGGCAAATAACTCAAATCGAGCGAAGCAAGCTCTCGTTCTGTTAACCACACAAAACCTGAATAAGGCAATGACATGCTCAAACAAAAGACGTACAAATTATTGGCATCAATGTATATGAGGTAACTTCGTACAACATCAGGATCGTAATTTGAGACCAAAGGATTATTAGCACGGGCGCACCATTTAGGTATTATGCTAACACCACTTCGTATGGCCGCAGTGAAGTAATTGTACATTGTTACGTCCTGCAACAATTCTAACCTCTCACTCGTCATTCTAAGCGCAGCTTCCCAACTCGGACCAGGTAGGGTGAAAAAATTACAAGGGTCTAAATTGTATTGTTTCAGACTAAGAGCTCTAAATTGTTCGAACACATCGGCCAGAAGTGCCGCATCAGCCAAAACGTACATGTCGCGATACTGACCCAAAGTCTTACAATTTGTTTCCCTCCAAACTGTACCAGCGTACGAATACTCGTCGTCGGTAATATGAGTATTAGTCACATCTGAATAAAAAGCTTCTTTGGAGGCTAATTGAATCTCATTAAATTTCGAAAATGAGTCACAATAGGTATAAGGATATACACCCTTCCAGGTCAACAAAGTGTGAGTTTCCGGAAAAACTTTCCTCATTATAGGAAAATCGGTCAAGTTTCCAGCCAATGAACTCAAAGAAGCGGACAAGAATTGAAAACTGTCTAAAAACCTGTAATTTCCAACTTGTATCGAGATGAACCTTTCAGTATTTTGCGGAATGACGGATGTGTTCTTATTTTTAAAATAAGACAAACTTTTTACTACTAAATGCGCATCATAGGAACGCAAATTATGACAAATAATGGGTAAAAAGCTCTTAAACCTGTACTGTAAATTACACGCATTGTGAGCTGCTCCCCTATACCTACCTCTTAAATGACAGTGGTCGCGTACCCTGATGTCACCAACAGCGAACAAAAATTACCACA
This sequence comes from Lithobius niger, assembly GCA_023313725.1. Classification (NCBI taxonomy): domain Eukaryota; kingdom Metazoa; phylum Arthropoda; class Chilopoda; order Lithobiomorpha; family Lithobiidae; genus Lithobius; species Lithobius niger. The sequence continues at coordinate 13,694 of JAHWFP010007221.1, forward strand.
AATATGACAATGAGTCGCATTAGCATAATCTAACAACCAAGCATAATCAGGCACCAAAGGCAGCATTCGGTCTTTAATCTCTTCGATTTCGTCATAGACCAATTCTAAATGAGTAAAAAAGTCTGCCATGCAATTTTCACCTCGAAATACTGTATGAGCATAAACGCTGCCATCGTGTGCAACCACAACGTAAGAATAACCACAAGGTAGGTGCAAACTCGTTTTGTTAGTAAAAGAGGATGAAGAATCCGGCTTACACGTACTGATTTTAGTAAGTATCGATTCGAAATCTAGATACATCACGTACGGCACCGGTAATTGTTTGTTGTACCTCGTAAACTCCACGTACCGTTTCTCAGTAGGCATTTTGATGTGTGGAGGCTCAAATGTCCTGCACAAAATAAGGTGATCAACCAAAGCAGCGTCAGAACGGAAGTACGAGAAACAATAATGACATACATATTTCTTATTGTTAGTATGCACCAACCTATTGAAATTTTTAATCCAACAGTAATGATTACCCTTAACCAACAATAGTTTAACTTCACGACAATTGGTTCGTTTACTCAAATAAATCGGAAAGACATTTTTGTCTTCGTACCCCTACAATAAAATACACAAGTTATTCCGTGATTCGAATTTTGTTATCTCATTTATAGGCATTGGAAAAGAAAGCTCGCTCAAATCTAACCATTTGACATATTTACGATAATTGCTTACTCTATTGGGATTATTTTCCACCGGGTACAAAGCAGCCAAAATACTGTACACGAAACCTTTACTGTCATCGCCCAAAACGTTCACCACAGCACATTTATCACATAAAAATTTGTCAAGCACGACATTTCCACATCCACCGCTTAAAGGGACGTATCTCCCCACGTGAACGTCACAACCATCGATTCTAAACACAACCCAGCCAGAACCATGTTACTGAAAGCTGTCCAATTGATCTAGAATTTTACCAATGGCACTAATTAACTCATCCTCTACAAATTCTGAAGACAACAGTCGATGCGGGCTACTGCACAAATAGACGGGCATACGCTCAGTTTCCCCATCAAAACGTATTTTTTTCCAAAATAACATTGATACAAAGCATAAATTTAAACTGTCCCATCTCTCGAAGTAGTCTGTCGAATAAAGTTAAAAGGTGACGTCTCACGCCCTCCAAATAGTCACGGACGTCACGTGTATAGCTAGGTAACGTATATGCAAACTTTTAAAGTACGTCTTGAACGCAGACGCTTCTTCACGTAACACTGGAGGTTCCGGTGGTCGGGTGGTGTGAGCCTCGATGCTGTGATGCAGGAAAGCATCGTGCGTAGGGAATGTACGCCGGCAGACGGAGCACGTGACGAGGTGTACTCTGGCGTGCCGTCACAGGTTGATGTCATTTGCGAAGGATCTATGACACACGTCACAAACGTGATTTCGGTCGTGATTTGTGCCGTGCCAGGAGCGCCCTCGTCCCGTACGTCCGTCCACATTGGCCACACGTGAACATCTCTATGCCTAAGGAAGAAGAAAAATACACAATAAATAAAAATTACACAAATTTATCTAACATAAAAATAAACAGTTACACTACGAGCTTATTACCATAATCGTAAACAAATTTTTCTACGTCTGGTTTAACACTTAAAAAATCAATAATTTGAAGAGGGGAAGCCCCTTCACATCGTTTTAAGATATAATAAATACAAACATGACCACAAGTTTTCGAGTTAAAATCTTGAAGCTTTACAGTATTGTACCACCACCTATTTCCATCACACCTCTTCTTTAAATGTTCAAGCAAAGTACTTGTAAGAGGTAACAATCCAAAACTATCAAAGTACTCGCAGTCACCCAAAACCACCCAATGACTGCTAGGCTTGTCACATTTGTCGAGATTAATAACTGACCAACCCTTCCCTTCCGGAATATGATTAGAAGGGAACACACCTTGAAAATCACTACACAACGGACGCAATATATCGTCTATTTGTTTCATATTCATTCTGTAGAGAGTACGTTTCGTTTTTCGTCAATTTCCAACAAAGCTTCTTTTTCACCCAAAAACACAACAGTGTCGTTTTGAGCCAAGTCAGTAGAAAATTTCAAGTCGACACGAACGATTCCATTGTTAACTAAAGACACGTGAGTAGCGTCGTTCGAGTTTCCATCGGCTGTCAAACGGAAACAAGACAATGTCTTACCAGTCGACTTGTAATCGGCGTAAGAAATGTCCACGCCCGCCAGTATTGTGGTACTGTATTCCTAGTCCTTCGTACAGTGACATGTAAGCTTGCACGTATTTATTATTGTCAAAATCACAAGTTAGAGGTTTCGAGTTGTGCATCACCCCGTCGACTGACAGGGCTAACGAAGTCAAACCAAAATGTTCGAAAAAAAAAGGGTCGTTGGAATAAACCCCATTGAAGGCTGCGTGTTTAACTAATCCTATAGTAACTCGACTCGAAACGTCACCGTTGAAAATATTGTCGATCGTTGCACTGCGTGTACCTTGCAACAAAGTGTGACTCTTAAAATCAGTTTTTCTGTAAGGATATTTTGCCGAGGAAACTGTACTGAGCGTTCTATTCACGTCATATGAACAAACTACAATGCAAGTATTGTCTTGACATGTACGTACATGTTTTCAAATTCATCATGTGAAAAAGGAATGATTGTACCATTTCGTTCTATGTAAGCAAGCACACTAGTACTAGCGCTTGAGGAAAACAAAAGAAAATTAGATGCAATAAAACTTTCAGTTTTACATTTCATAACATCTGCAATGGAACAAATGGACTACACAAATTGGTGTTCTTCAATTGTCTGTTGGGAAATACGAAGAAAGTCTAAAGTCAACATTACTGAATTAAACAGTAAAAACAGCAATAAGAATGTCTTAAAAATCCAAGGATGTCTCGCAGCATCGAGTAACAGCCGGTAACCATCCATGACGAAAGTGGTACAACAAATGAATTGAGCCCTGAACAACACTAGTTCATATAGTTTGATGAGTAAAATAAGGAGGGTCTATTTTACATAGCCCCAACAGTAACTCATCAAATCCTATTGGTTTAGGTTTCCTTTTGTTTCCCGGGCAGAAATGTACCATTAGTTCAACAATATCGCTCCCAGTAACAACTTTGTCATTAAAAATAAGCTCTCGTTTTTTAGTCCAGCCCAGTATATCCTTACGTGATTTTATACATGTTATTTGATGCGAAATATAAAACCTATATTTTTTTCTGGTACTGTGGAGTAAATAGCCTGTTCAACCTTAGTCAAATCCCCATCATCAACTACTTCATCATCGTGTAAATCCATAACAAACGAATGCTAGCAACTGAATGAAAGGAAGACGCAAGAGGTAAGCCTTTATATACAACAAGAACCTTTAATATTTCTATGAACCAAAAACTACAACCAACAAAATACAAACCCATAACCAAGAAAAGCCAAAAACCAATCAAAAATGTAAAATCCTTCACCGTTTATAAATAAAAAAAACAACAGACATACAAAAAGTATTAAAACAATCAAGGATGTCACAAACAACAAATATTTTTAAATTCGGAGCATGACGAAAAAGGTTTACGTACTAAAGTAGTCATAATTGTCACACTCCAGAAAAATAAAAAATATTTATTGTTTGTCTCGTAATGTGTAATGGCCATAAGCAACAGAATCCAAGCCTGTATAATCAACAAACCTCTTCGTGTCGGTTACAGATAAAGCTAATTTATTCTGAACAATACTGTAAACTTCGTGGAAATAGGACCTGATACTAGATTGTTCAATACTGAAATATTCATGATCACGCAAACACCTATTGTAATGTTCGAACGTAACAGTACCCTGTAAAACAGACCGTTGAACCCCTTTACCTACTTTCTTTTTATTATTATTACAAGTGTAACAATGCACTTTACGCTTCAAACCAATAAACGACTCTATAGGCAATGAATTGCACTCATCCTTAAAAACTCCAGGTTTAGCCTTGTTATCGGTACAATTCAAGGGATGGGTCGTCGGGTAGGAGCTAGTGTCGAAAAGATGCAAAGATTGAGCCATGTCAACGTACACATCGTCAGTTTTGATTTCGTAAAAAAATCTATCAGTATCGCTTCCCAACAATCTACAATTCTTACCGTATTTGTCTAACATGTAGTCATAGTGATGAGAATACATTACCAATTTACTCAATTCCAAAACAGTACAGCCAAGAAAAACAGGTTTGTCCAAAGTAACAGTTTGTTTACGCATTTTGAAAAGCATCAAGTTATCGTCCAAAATATTGAAATACTCGACTGTAGGCTTGCTCATCAATTTGAGAGACTTTTCGGGAGCCAAAGGATAGTAAATGTGTGAATCATGTAAATTATCAGGATACTGAATGTCAACCTTAACTATACAAGGAAGCAAAGAATTCAAATCGAGCGAAGCGAGCTCTCGTTCCGTCACCCACACAAAACCCGAATCAGGCAATGACATGCTCAAACAAAAGCCGTACAAATTATTGGCATCAATGTACATGAGGTAACTTCGTTCAACATCAGGATCGTAATTTGACACCAAAGAATTATTGGTACGGGTGCATCGTTTAGATATTATGCTAACACCACCTCGTATGGCTGCAGTGAAGTAATTGTACATTGTTACGTCTTGCAACAATTCTAACCTCTCACCCGTCATTCTAAGCGCAGCTTCCCAACTCAGACCAGGTAGGGTGAAAAAATGACAAGGGTCTAAATTGTACTGTTTCAGACTAAGAGCTCTAAATTGTTCGAACACATTGGCCAAAAGTGTCGCATCAGCCAAAACGTACATGTCGCGATACTGACCTAAAGTTTTACAATTTGTTTCCCTCCAAACTGTACCAGCGTACGAATACTCGTTGTCGCTAATATGCGTATTAGTCAAATCTGAATAAAAAGCTTCTTTGGGCGGCAACTGAGTCTCATTAAACTTCGAAAATGAGTCACAATAGGTGTAAGGATATACACCCTTCCTGGTCAACAAAGCGTGAGTTTCTGGACAAATTTTCCTCATTATAGGAAAATTGGTTAAATTTCCAACCAAAGTACTCAAAGAAGCGGACAAGAATTAATTGACAACTGTCTAAAAACTTGTAATTTCCAACTTGTATCGAGGTGAACCTTTCAGTATTTTGTGGAATGACAGAAATGTTCTTATTTTTAAAATAAGACAAACTTCTTACGGCGACGTGCGCGTCGTATGAACGTAAATTATGACAGAATATGGGTAAAAAGCTCTTAAGCCTGTACTGTAAATTGCACGCATTGTGAGCTGCTCCCCTATACTTACCGCTCAAATGACAGTGGTCGCGTACCCTGACGTCTCTAACAGCAAACAAATTACCACAAATATGACAATGAGTCGCGTTAGCATAATCTAACTACCAAGCATAATCAGGTACCAAAGGAAGCATTCGGCCTTTAATCTCTTCAATTTCGTCATAAACCACTTCTAAATGAGTAAAAAAGTCTTCCATGCAATTTTCACTTCGAAATACCCTATGAGTGTAAACGCTGCCATCGTGCGCAACCACAACGTAAGAATAACCACAAGGTTAATGCAAACTCGTTTTGTGAGTAAAAGAGGATGAAGAATCCGGCTTACACGTACTAATTTTGGTAAGTATTGATTCAAAATCTAGATACATCATGTACGGCACCGGTAATTGTTTGTCGTACCTCGTAAACTCCATGTATGGTTTCTCAGTAGGCATTTTGATTTGTTGAGGCTCAAATGTCCTGCACAAACTAAGGTGATCAACCTAAGCAGCGTCAGAACGGAAGTACGAGAAACAATAATGACATACATATTTCTTATCGTTAGTATGCACCAACCTATTGAAATTTTTAATCCAACAGTAATGATTACCCTTAACCAACAATAGTTTAACTTCACGACAATTGGTTCGTTTACTCAAATAAATCGGAAAGACATTTTTGTCTTTGTACCCATTCAATAAAATACACAAGTTATTCCGTGATTCGAATTTTGTAATATCACTTATAGGCGTTGGAAAGGAAAGCTCGCTCAAATCTAACCATTTGGTATATTTACAATAATTGCTTACTCTATTGGGATTCTTTTCCACCGGGTACAAAGCAGCCAAAATACTGTACACGAAACATTTACTGTCATCGCACAAAACGTTCATCACAGCACATTTATCACGTAAAAATTTGTTAAGCACGACATTTCCACATCCACCGCTTAAAGGGACGTATCTCCCCACGTGAACGTCACAACCATCGATTCTAAACACAACCCAGCCAGAACCATGTTTCTGAAAGCTGACCAATTGATCTAGAATTTACCAATGGCAGTCATTAACTCATCCTGTACAAATTCTGAAGACAACAGTTGATGCGGGCTACTGCACAAACAGACGGGCATACGCTCAGTTTCCCCACCAAAACATATTTTTCCCAAAATAATGTTGATACAGAGCATAAATTTAAACTGTCCCATCTCTCGGAGTAGTCTGTCGAATAAAGTTAAAAGGTGTCGTCTTACGTTCTCCAAATAGTCACGAACGTCACACGTATCGCTGGACAACGTATACGTAACCTTTTGAAGTACGACTTGAATGCAGATGCTTCTTCACGTAAAACCGGAGGTTCCGGTGGTCGTGTGGTGTGAGGCTCGATGCTGTGATGCAGGAAAGCATCGTGCGTCGTGAATGTACGCCGGCAGACGGGGCACGTGACGAGGTGTACTCTGGCGTGCCGTCACAGGTTGATGTCATTTGCGAAGGATCTATGACACACGTCACAAACGTGATTTCGGTCGTGGAAGGCCCTCGTGTGCCGTGCCAGGAGCGCCCTCGTCCCGTATGTCCGTCCACATTGGCCACACGTGAACATTTCTATGCCTCAGGAAGAAGAAAAATACACAATAAATAAAAATTATACAAATTTATTTAACATAAAAATAAACAATTACACTACGAGCTTATTAACATAATCGTAAACAAACCATTCTACATCAGGTTTAACACTTAAAACATCAATAACGTTTTAAGATATAATAAATACAAACATGACCACAAGTTTTCGTGTTAAAATCTTGAAGCTTTACAGTATTGTACCACCACCTATTTAAATCACACCTTTTCTTTAAATGTTCGAGCAAAGTACTTGTAAGAGGTAACAATCCAAAACTATCAAAGTACTCGCAGTCACCCAAAACCACCCAATGACTGACAGGCTTGTCACATTTGTCAAGATTAATAATGGACCAACCGTTCCCTTCTGGAATATGATTAGAAGAGAACACACCTTGAAAATCACTACACAACGGACGCAATATATCGTCTATTTGTTTCGTATTCATTCTGTAGAGAGTACGTTTCGTTTTTCGTCAATTTCCAACAAAGCTTCTTTTTCACACAAACCCACAACCGTGACGTTTTGAGCCAAGTCAGTAGAAAATTTCAAGTCGACACGCACAATGCCATTGTTAACTAAAAACACGTGAGTAGGGTCGTTCGAGTTTCCGTCGGCTGTCAAATTGAAGCAAAACAATGTCTTACCAGTCGATTTGTAATCGGCGTAAGAAATGTCCACGCCAGTATTGTGGTACTGTATTCCTAGTCCTTTGTACAGCGATATGTAAGCTTGGACATATTTAATATTAATAAACAAAAACGGAACGTTAAATGTTTAGAGTAAGGATCTAA
>JAHWFP010007222.1:0-11193 GCA_023313725.1 Lithobius niger
CCCCCCCCCCCCAGGGTCTTTGGCCTGCTGGGAACACACAAGAAGATCAATGGCATCAAGGGCTGCCTCCAGGCGCACGTCTCCTGTTGCCAAGAACTTGTCGATTACTCCGTGGATCCCGTTACGAGCCACGACTCGTCATTATCTACAACCTTGGTCTACGGTCTCCTCGGGCCTCGACTCATGGTCCCCTGGACACTTCAGTCCGCTAAGGACGTCCGAGGGAGCCACAGCTCCGCATGAAACGTTCACGTTGGCCAGCTACTCTTGCATCCAGTCACCAGTTTCCGGCTGACATTCCGGTCTCTTCAATCCTGCACACGCCATTCTAGGACCACAGTTGGTGATCAGATCAGACAGCGCCTCTTTTACTACAAAGCTGCAGCAGACCTGCATCCTTTTTATTACAGGGATTTAGGCCCCAACTCCCTTCCGGCCTTACTGGCATTTCGACCATCTTCGTTCAAAAAGAGGTGGAGGGGGGACCGTCATGGCCTATGAGAATGCCTCCAACCAGCATAACACAAACTAAGGGTCTGACCAGTCACCCAAAAGGGTCCCTCCGGCCAATTCCGGTTGCAACTCCATCTTCGGTCATTCACGTCCACAGCTCCATGACTCCGGTCTCCTGTTTCCCGTTCTCCGAAGACACCCTTCACAGGCGTCTAGCTTCAACTCAATCTCCTCCTTGACTCGCACGTCGTTCTCCAGCAGACAACTCTTCACCACAAAGAGACTGTTCCACCATCCCTTCTACCGACCATTCCGTGTCTTGACACAGCTTATGGTGCAAGCTCTTCAGCCGAATCACAGATTCCTTGCCTTACGACATCTCTTCCAGAACCGGCCTCCGAGATTCCGGACATACAAACCGGCGCTACCACCTTAATGCTTCAAAGCACATTCTCTTGTCTCCTCCAGCTCTTCGGCTTCCTCGTCATCCAGCTTTCATTAACTATATTCATACCACTGTTCCCTGGCCTTGTCCAGTGTTTTTCTGTTTCCACCCAAGACTTGCTATGCGGAGATTACAGGACCCAGGCCACGGGTACGGCACTCGGTTTCCGAGCCCTACCCGGTACCTTCCTTAACAACCTAACAGAGCGAACCAAACGCACCACTATTGGTGACAGTTTGGCACATTACCTGCTAATATCCGTGTTGATGTGGCTTGATTGACGTCAACATCGTCAGCGACGAATCCGTTTCGTCAAAACTGTTAGCTCGCGCATGCTCAAACCTCCATCCCAGCAAACCACCTCCCTCAGATGGTTCGCAATTTGGCATTGCTCTTGCCTGGTCACATCTGTTAGCCAATCCTGGTTAAATCCATTAGCTAGGTTTGGTCGCGGTGAAGGTATGACGTATCAATAAGCTGCTGAGCTCGTTGAGCTGTATTGTAGTTTAGGAAGGTACTGAACGGCTGACGTAATGCGCGCGCGCACGCGCGACGTCAAGTTTGGAGCCAAACTGTCTGTAACAGTGGTGCGTTCTGTTCGCTCTGTTCGGTGCTTTAGGAAGGTACTGAAGGTTATTTACTCTTAATCCTTCAACCGGGGAGCCATTACTTTCAAGCTGCTTCTACCAAGAAGTTCCACAGATTTTTCTACAATGCTTCTTCGGATCACTCCAGCCATCATTTCGACTCCCCGGCATCCTGCCCTTCATGACGGAACCCGGCGGGTTCCCTCCTTCTTCTCGTCAGTACACACCTCAGTTGCAGTGGCGTAACTACAATGAGGCAAAGGCGGCAGCCACCTCTGGGCCCACCGACTTTGGGAGCCCCACTTACGGCCCCAATTAAAATCTGTTTGTAACCGCAAAACATTAGAAAGTAAGTTATTGCTATAGTTAAGTGAAAAAAAGTTGTGTCGTCTATTGTAAAAACTTAAGTGTTTTATTCTTTAAGCATGGGGGGGGGGCTCTACTGGGCTTTGGCCTTGTGTGTCAAATAATGTGTTTTTATGAAGGGGGAGGAGAGCCTCCACTGGGCTTTTGCCTTGTGTTTCAAAATTGCATCGGGCTCTCGCGTTGTGTTGCAAAAACATTTTTTTATGAAGGGGGGAGGGAGACCTCTATTGGGCTCTTGTTCCCTCGCGTGGCTAAACTGCATGTATTATTTTAGTAAAAGGAGCCCTCCACTGGGATCGCACCTTGTGTGACAATAACTGAATTTTTTTTGCAGCCTCTGGACCCCAATTTTGAAGTTAGGCCACTGCTCAACTGTGCATTTTCGCTGGAACAACACTGACACGATCTGCATGACCCCTACGCAAGGACAACACGCACGAGCGTTCCACATATTCTCTGTTCCTTTCGTCAAAACGAAACACATGAACAGACCGAACATTAGTTCATCAGCGGAAGGCGCGACTCGCCACTCCTTCTTACAAGCGGATTGCCTTTTTTTTTCTGTTTACAAATTTCGCTTCCACACGTCACGAATTAGTATAATTTTTAACCCAAAACCGTTACTAGAACGATTCGTCATCGTATCGACTCTCATTCATGTGACAACAATAAACTACAAGACAGTATTATTTTGAACAGCAAAGTTCGTTTATTTACGAACTTGCTGTTAAGATACGTTCAAGATTTAATCTCTAACCTTCTTCCACCCTGCACCGAACATAACATAAACTCATCCACCTGACACAGCGAATTAATGCAAATAAATGCAACGGCCTCCCTTTGTTTCTGTCTCGTTTCTGATTGATCGATATTCTGTCCGTTTGCAGTTTTAGCCCCCATCCCACCAGTTAGTTACCCTCAGGAACCAAGTTCGGCGACCATGGTTTGTTAAGTTGTCTAGCTTAAAGCCTGAAGCGTAATTTGAATGCTATGTGTAAAAATCAGATACTGCCCAGCCTAAAGAATTTAGGGAGGAGGGGGGTCAGATTTTAGTTTCTAGTGGTAGAAATTTTGAGATTGCGGCTATTAATTTTACCAAAACCAAGTTGGGGGGGGGGGGGCCTTTTTTAGTACTAACAACGGAATTGGCGCGCTTCGCTCGCTCATTCCGCGTCGTCTCGCTACGCTCGAGGAGATTTCTTGATGCAACACTTATGATACAGACAGACCTAACACATAAAAAACGATCAAGCAAATTATAAGAGTGTAGTATGCGATATCGGTTATCTCGAGAGGTCAATATTATTTTTTACGTCCAAGGAAGAGCAAAAAGATAAAGCAATTTATCTGAAAGCGCTGTTTCTGAAGACAAACGCTGATTTTCGTTCGCTTCGCTCACTCAATCAGCGCAGACATTTCCTCAACAACGTGACTGATTCAATTTTACCACCAAGAACCACACATCACTTGTAATTTGTGTCAGTATTCACTTTATATGGGTTTTCTTGTTTTACTTATTTTAAGAATATTGTTCTTTACGTCCTGCTCAGTACAGATTTTTCCATGGGCGTCTTATCACTTCACTTTCTGATGATCCCTCGCTTGGAGAAACATCTACAGAACGTCAGATGTAATCGCCAAACGAAGGTGAGAGATGAAAGATTGATAGAGCAAGCAAATGGTCAGAGTGTAGTACGCGTTTTTCGTAAGGCTTCACAGCATAAACAAATAATAACCATAAATCATTCCAACAGTCTGGCCATCCGAGAGCTACATGCGCGTATATTCATGCTTCCAGTAATTTCTTTGATTCCAAGGGCATTAAAAAATCATGTGCTGATTATTTCGACGCAAACTAATTGCAATTATTGCTCACAGTTCGTCCATCACATTCCTAAGCGCGCCAAGCATTTCATTTATAGCATTCAAAACGTACGATTTGTTTGTTGGCATATTTGTACGTCTTCTCCTCCAGAAGTAATCCCCTATGAGGGTGAGCGATGACAGATTGAGAGAGAGCAAAGCGAGACACATATTGAAAAAGTTTACTTTACGTGGAAATCGCTCGGTCTGCTCTCTCAATCCACGCACCACCGTGCGTCAGAAACACGAATGTTTGGCACCCTTTTAAAACCAGGTTTCCACGCATCAAGTCAGTTGATACAAAACCAATTTCAATATCTATACATATGTGTTAACGTTGCAAAATACGTCGTCCGTTTAGGTTATATTTTGCGTGCATCCTTCTCCAGAACATCTCAGTGCGTGACTAATAGCTTCAAGACGGTCCATGATTCATGGAATTTCTATGTACTGATTATTTCGATGTACTGGTTATTTCGATGCAAACTAATTGGAAATGTTGCTCACAGTTCGTTTGTCACATTCCTCAGCACGTCTGCATTTTATCTTAATCATTCAAAACATAGGATTTGTTTGTTTGCACATTTGTACGTCTTCTTCTCTAGAGGTAATTCCCTATGAAGGTGAGAGATGAAAGATTGAGAGAGAGCAAAGCGAGACACACATTGAAAAGGTTTAGTTTACGTGGAAATTGCTCGCACTGCTCGCTCAATCCACTCACCTCCGTGCTTCAGAAACACTACTGTTTGGCACCGTTTTAAAACCAAATCTATTGTTTTGATTTTTCCCTGCATCAAGGCAGTTAATAAAAAACCAATTTTAAGATGTATATGCGATGTGTTGCAAAATACGTCGTCCGTGCATCGTTTTCCAGATCAACTCTCTTCGCTCGAGGAGGTTTTCATGAGCAAACTATGACGTCATGAACAAACCTGATGAGGGTTTAAAAAAAACTTTGGTGTTAGTTTTTTTCAGGGTTTTTCGCGTATTTGAGGGTGATTATATCAAGTTACAGCGATGAAAATAGGCCTATACTGTGCGCAATTTTATTATATTTCGTTTGGTCCTACTCCCATCTTTGTAGGTGCTTTGGTTCCGGAGGAGTAGAGGTACAAACATACAAACACACACGCACATCATACGTCCATTGGTTATTGCGTTATGCGTCTTGGTTGATTTGAAAAAAAATAAAGGAGGCGACAAATAATCAGTTTTTTTTAACACTGCTCCAAAATTTCAGGATTAAGTTTTGTTGTTTTCGATGAGGCTGGCCAGAAATTGTTTAATTAGTGCCGTGCATCGAGACATGGGATTTAGTCATAGTGGTGTATGGGTTTAAGTCTACAAGGCGTTGAAATAAAACAAAACCCAGAAGGGTGAAAGAACCCGCCAAGTTTCAGCCAATCAAAGTGGTGATATCAGAGTCAAAATATCTGTCACAAAGTTGCTGCATTAGTTGCCAAGCTAATCCCACCGAATATTAGATCAACGGTTAAATCAAAAACCTGACCATTGATACTATCGGCAGCAATTGTCAAGTTTTTGATTTAACGTTGAAGTAATAATCGGTAGGATTAGCTTGTCAACTAATGTAACAACTTTGTGGCAGCCATTTTGGCTCTGATATCACTACTTTGATTGGCTGAAACTTGGCGCTTTCTTTCAGCCTTGTGGGATTTGTTTTAGATATCATTTCTTTTGTAATTTTTTTCTTGGCATCTTATTTTAGCCACTGCCCAGTTATCTACTATCTGGCCAAGTTTGGTCGAAAAGTATTGAAGACCAATGGAGATATTAATTTTTTTTTTTAGTTTTACTGCAATGAGGACTTCAATCATATAAATTAAAGTGTTTGTTGATTGCATTCAACCGTCAACAATAACTGACATTTACTGCGGATTTATTAAAAGCTTAGTGGCCCGAAGCCATGCGCCCTACTACAAACAAGTAGCGCGTCCATTTTTTTCGACAACGACGTGTTGGCGATTATTTATGGCAGTCCGTTTGCATTGTTACTCGTTAACACTAATAACGAGTAATGTTTATTTTGATCACCGGTGGTGTTTTTCTAACATACGGAAAAATAGCATTACAAATGATTGCAATCTTTTTAGTTAATGCCTCCCCAAACGTCAAGCCATAAAAGGCACATATTGGAGTTAAAAGAGATACCAAATTTCATTCGTATCTGTCGCATAATTTATTTTATATGAACGGAATTAGTAGTCAATAGCCAGTAGTCAGTATATAGTAGTCAGCTGAAATCAGCGATCTTCACGCACTTTTATGACATTGATACAGTTTATGCACGTGATTGAACTACAACTATTGCTTGTCAGGGCACAATACTGGCCATTTTTTGGCAACTTTCCTCGCCATCGTGAAATACGCTCAGCTAAAGTACCAAAAGCTAGTGGCCATGCAACAACAATGCAGGAATTAAACAATGACTTTCTTACAGTGAAGTTACAATGAAGTGTGACAATTATTGAACTTGACAGGAGGACCACTAGCGTGGTTCTTGATTTCACATAATAGCTTATTGCGGCATTCCTTTAGTCTGCACTGACAAAAGTAATAAGCTCTTAAATGAAATATATTACAACAGCTTGGGGACTGTAACCCAGATTGTAATAACTGGAATAAATTCTTATTTCTATTTTGTATTTCCTCTTGGTTGAAATTTGTTCCATAGTAAGATTGTGCGATTTTTTTTTAGAGAGAAGCTCTCAACTTGCTTAAGAGGATGGCCCGTCTCTCAGTACGGCTTTGACGGCGAGTTAATTCTGTCTATATAGGGCACTGACATAGCGTAGTATTATTGTATAACTTTATGGTGGAGCCAGCAACTGGGTTAGCTGCAAGGAGAACTGGAGGGCGAAAAAAGCACTGTATTGACTAGGAGTGCCGTTGTTTTCCCTTACATTTTGATCTAGTGCACCTTGTAGCTATGCCCTCCAGATGATATCTCGTAGCTAAATGACGTCACTTGACACTGATCTATAGAGCTGTGACAATAACGTCACATATACCATACATAACTCTATGCTGGAGCCAGTAACTGGGTTAGCTGCAAGGGGCACTGGTGGAGAAAAAGATGGGCGTCTTACCGAATCCAATGCTGTTAGAGCGGTTTTCTTAGGCCTAAATCGCGCGAATTTCGTCGATTTGTTGGCAGTTGCTGAAATTTTTAACAATTGCAATCGTTTCTTTTCTGATTACAACCTCACAGCAGAAGGGATTGGAGAAAACAACATTTTTTTAGCCTAAAAAATCCACTCTCAAACAGTGGCTTGACTAGAAGTGCCGTTGTTTTTTGTCCATTTTAATCTAGTGCCCCTTGTAGCTATCTCTCCAGATGATATCTCATAGCCAATATGGCGTATTGTTGCTGTCATACAAAGTATGGAACGATATGGTTTTATCAGAAATGTTTTATCAGTATCGTTTCTTGTGGCTGTAGTTGCAAGTTGGGTAAATTATATATCCATGGTTGGTTAGGAAATGCAAGCCAATGACGAAATTCGGAGGGTGACTTTGAATATCGACGCCCCAATTCTGAAGGGGTTTTGATATGGAGCGCATTGATTACGGGTATTTGTCGTTTTAAAGGGCATTAACGTTTGTCCTCCATGCAGTATAAACGTTAATGAATTTATTCTTGAGTTGATTAGACAGGAAGGATGTGTGTTAATTGCTTAACAATTCAAAATATCGTAAAAATTATCGAAATAAGTAGCAGACAAATGTGGTTGAATTTCGCAAGTTAAGGCTGGAATGTGAGCTCGGATTTGAGCTAGGCTAGCATAACTATATATGCACTTGAATAGCTTGGAATCGTATTTGGTTCGATTTTGTTAATAATATAGCTGATACAGTTTGACTAGAACTGAAGTGACATTTTAATGACTCCGGAATGCCACGTAATACACAGTTTTTAGGAAACACTATTTGCTGTACAATGAACTTTCATATAACATATAAAAGATTAGTTGATGACAGCAAAGCTCCTTCGTTACCTACTCCCCACCACCCAAAAAGCTGACCAGCCATACTTTCACACTAAAATAACCACCACGCTATGGAGGCCCACAGATACCAATGTTATTTCTTTACTGGTTATCACCCTGCATTTAAACACAAATACATTTGTCGGATTCCTACACTACCACACACCGTCAACAAAAAACCATTCAGTTCCTATATACAGGCCAAGTCTACAAGTACAAGCCTTAAAAATGAACTGCAGTACGTTCGCACTCTCACCAACCGCCACATTTTCTTTTTGAATTTGTTTACATAATTCAAAAAAATTCGTCAATAATTGGTACCCTTTTCATCAAACCATTAAGTATGAGAATGTTACGTAGTACCACATTATTATTTCTGCGGTAACTGAACCAGTGAGTAGTTTTCTAATTACATAAGGGATTAGACTACTCGGCAAAAATCACCAGAATTTCTAACAAGCAATCCAAAAACCCTCGCAAAAAAATTAACCTACACACTTAGTCATTGATAAACACAATTTTTCAGATTCCTTGTGCTAATCCAACGTGACGTCCACTTCATAATCGGCCAAAGTGAAAAGTACAAAGTGCCATTAGTGCAATGAGTGAAATCAAATCATTAGCACAATATTTCAGAGATACAGGACACCAACCAAATATTTCAGTAGCCATCATTTTATTCCGAATTGCCAACTTTCAAGCATTTTGGCGTGCTCTCCACTAATAAATAACCACATTCTTCCAAATGTTTACAAATTTCAGGAATATACTCAAAAAATAATAATCTATCCACATTCTGACACCAGAGGAGCTCGACATTGCAATATAAAAGGCCAGAAAGTGCCAGAGGGCGTGTAGGGGTGCGCGAGAGGGGACAGGGTGTTCGGGGGGTTGAACTAAACGCCGGGGGAACGCCGGGCTGGTCTACAGATTCTACAGGACATGCAGTGAGGTGCGAGTGGCAGTTGGGGGGGGGGGGGCCCCCCCCCCCCCCCCCCCCCCCCCCCGTGGGGTTGGGGGGGGGGGAGGGGTGCGGGAATATTGAAAGCACCCGTTGCTTTAATAAGATGACGTAACACCGGGAGAGGTAAGTCGAGGAAATTCAATCACCGTGCAGCATGCACGGGTCCAGCTAGCTGCAATATAAAACGTACACTCATTACCAGCTCTTCACTTCGATTTGTGCTAGACAGCTAAGCACACTAAGGTCCCTACCGTATTTAATTTTTCAATTTTTCAATTATCTTTTATGTTTTCTTAATTGTTGATTTTACATTCTACACAGTTGGTAACATGGATGATCTAGTTTATATTTTTTTCTGCATTTTATATGTGATTTGTTCACTTGACTTTACCTATACGGAAAGGATCTTAGAATTTATGTATACTATTGAGAATGAGCCGGACATTGCCAGAAACTTAAAGTAAATAAACCGACCTGTTGTTTAGTTGTGTACTTTAATGGCTTTTATTTTGCCTAATATTCTAGTAGAGTCTTTCAATTATTGATAGTTCCTTTACAGAAAAGTTCCAAGGCTGTGAAGCACCAGCGCTTTAAAAAAAAAAACATAACTCGAGTTGGTTTTTTTTCTGGGCTTTTTCGGGTTTTACCAAGTTTTGCTGTTTATGTAACTTTTTTTTTATGTTTGCAGAATAACTTTAATTTTATGTTTAATGTGCTCACTTCTGTTCCAACGCTGTTTATAAGCTGAAAGTTGTGGAGACTCCTTCTAATGTAATAATAATAATAGAACGTTTTGTGCAGTTGCGCACAGATCGGGAAAGGATCCTGGAAGGAAGCTGATATCCAGCCTGGATGTCGTTGGGTAAAACAAAGAAATGCGTAAAACAGGTGCAGGAAAAGTTAAAAATTGGTGAGAGAAGAAGTAAAACTAAACCTATTTACAATTTAAATAGGAATAGATTTCGTTTTGGAAATAGGTTTAATGAAATTGATATCAGATTTTTTTTCAATTACTAACCCCTAAAAAATGAAATCGGTGGGTTTTATTGGGCTGGGGAAAATTAAAACGACCCTGCAACCTGATCGCGTGATACAGTATCGGGCAATGTGTTTATGAAGTAACAACATTTTTTTTTCATTCCTCCCCTTTTTGTTTTTTTCGTAGCTCAGTCTCTTTTCACCTTGTGCGATTGATTCCATCCACCTGCCCCAGCATCGATTGTCGTCCATGCTTCCTCATTGGAACTTGTTATGTTTCTTTCCGGTTCCTATCCACCTATCTTCATCACTCCTCTGCCTTCCTTCACGACGTTGGCCACTGTAAGTAACTGTGTTGGTTTAGGTGTATTTTTAAAGTATTTTTATCGTATTTTATTATCATTTTCCCACCGTTTTATATGATTTCACTTGAACTGTTAAATTAGCATCTATTGACAGCGTTTTTAAGGTGTCCACGGCCTATCTTGAGTTTGCCCCCGAACGAACACAGATAATCGATTGTATGTTTTTGGTAGCAGAGTGCCTTGTTGATATCCTAGATGGTTACAAAACAATGGCGGCCGTCGATTAAAGCCGTTCCCTCCGGGAATACGTAGCCGCTCATAAAATACCTGCAGGACTCAAGATACGCTGCGTATACAATAGCGTTGTTATTTTGGTTTTAGTGCCACCATGTATTTGCTTTGGAGCGACCTGTTAGGTGAAATGTAATGGTATTTTATTATTTTATTTTTACTCTGATGAAGATACCGCGGTGTACACACCATGGCATCTAAATATTAGTGTTTTATTCTTTTTATCGCATGTGCTCTTGGCTTCAGTGTCTTTTTATGAACAGTACTGCACAAAACCATTCCTGTGTTTATGAAGAGTGCTGTGCTAGATAAGATCATTTTTGTTCTTAATTATGTTTAAAACTCACAAACAAGGTGATGGTGATGTGGGTGAGGTGGGAGCATTACGTGGTGCATTGGTATGCAAATATGCCATTGTTTAAATACATTTTCCACCCTGATCTTAAACGGAATGATGACAAACATAGTAATACAGTTCATTACAAGTGTAATCAGCCCAAGAAAAATCGCCATTAGCAGATCCAAAACTATTACTTATCCTGACGCATGCTCGTGCATTTTCGTTAGGATTATCGCCGGTAAATTTACTGAATTTTTTGAATGTGAACACATGGACGTCTGCCCAACGAAGATCAAACTCTTGGGCTCTGACAAATTCCCCAATACCCTTTACAGTTCCGTTCAGGCCGATCCATAAGATTTCAGAGGAATTGCCGAGTTTTGCTACCATTCGGTTTTGAGTCCCTTGATCGTGAATAACAATCAGATTTCCGTTCTTCAATTTCTGACATTCCTTGGCTGCATCATCGAATTTCAGCTTTTTGTCAGTGAAGACTTTGATTTCTGTAACAGAATAGAGTAGAATGTGATTTCTGAAATTTTATACGTGGGTCGTCGTTTAGTAGTTATGCTACTACGGCCCTTTTTTTTT
>JAHWFP010007223.1:0-14239 GCA_023313725.1 Lithobius niger
ATATGGCATGATTGACGTCAACCATCGTCAGCGATGAATTTGTTTCCAACAAAACTGTTACGACGCGCATGCTCAGACCACAGGCAACCACCTCCTCCGGGTGGTTTTCAATTTGACATTGCTCTCGCCTAGTCACAGCAATTAGTCAAGCCTTAGCCTGGTCCAATCCATTTGCCACGTCTGGTCGCAATGAAGTTATGACGTATCGAATGCTCTGCTGAGCGTGTTGAGTTTGCTGAGCTGTGATTGTAGTTTAGGAAGGTACTGAACGGCTGATGCAACATTACTGCGCACGCCCAATGTCAAGGTTGAAGCCAGACAGCCTCTAACAGTGGTGCGTTCTGTTCGCTCTGTGGTTTAGGAAGGTATTGAAGGTACAGTCCCGTCCATAAGTAAATGAACACTGTATTGTTGTTTAAACAATGACTGTGATATAGAGAAATGCTGCTTCGTGCGAAATGAGCGTGCTCGTCATTGTATTGTTGTATCGTTATAAAGTTAGTATGGATAAACGATTGTTACATATTCAAGACGAGATTATTTCGAACGATTTGAGATACAAGAAAACTGTATTATTTATTTACAACTGAAGATGCTTTACAAACGAACTAAACGAGGGCCTTGCCTAATGTCAACTCGATTATTATAGCTTATAAACTACATCGAATTAAAACAGATCGATACAGGGTTGAAATGTTTACTACATTTATTTGCTGCGTAAGTTTGCTTCACCCGGCAACAATATTGTTACATTCACGTAATTTTTTTGTTTTTTTTATTATTTATTTTTGGAGCCTTCCATCATCTGATGCAAGCTGCTAGTGTATGAACTGGCTACAAGACTTTAAGAAAAAAAAAAAAGATTGAAGTCTAGTAAAGGAAGGGGCACACCCATTGATTCGATTTGGGAAACCTTCGAACACCACAGGAAGCCAAGCTATTGTCCAGAGTAGATCCACTTGCTGCTGAAAGAGTCCGAAAGCCTGTGACACTTGGGGAAAGGTATCCGGATGGTTAGCACGACCGTCTCGTATGATGGTGGTCCCAGGTCCGAGCATGACCTCAGCTAACCATGGCATATTTGGGTAGAGAAGGGTCCCAGTGATGCCTCGTGCTCATGCCGATTGTGGCACGTAAAAGATCATGGGAATTTCAGATTGGAATTACCTAACAAAATTGTTCCTCTCTTATATTTTGGCACCATGGATTCGGCTAAGAGTGCGTCAAACCTCCAAAAGCCTCTCATACTTCCGTGGTTGGCACACACTGACACTCAATTATCCATGATTCCGTTTTTAGTCATCGGCCAGATCAGCTTCTTGAGGCAATTTAGGCACTGAAGCCGGAGTGTTAGAAAGACTATTTGCGCATCTCGTTTAACATTATGGGGGAATGCCGATGAGAACACTGTTTGGTCTTTAACATATCTTATGGTATATTACCTTACCCCCCCCCCTTCCCCATGTGTCACACACTTTATTTAAAATACTTTTTACCCATAAAATGACCTTAACGACCTTAACCTTAAAACAACTTCCTCTGTCTGTGTATTAGAATGTTTGAAACTAATACAGTATTGATGCAGAACAATTTTCTCAGAACAATAATCAGTGAAATTTTTGGGTTCGAATATGAACTTCACACCACAAACAGGTTTGCAGGTATCCGAGATTTTTTATTTGGTAGCAATCGGTAGAGTATCATGTCTTGTAAGGTTGACTTCTACGTCTGGAAAAACAATGCTTCAAATAAAGTCTTACCGAATCTCAGCGGAATGTATAATCAAACTGTAAAATCACCTCACAGCAGGGGGGGGGGGGAATTGAGGCTTAATGGCGCGTCGACAACTTGGTCATTAGCGCCAACCTCAGTCACAGTGCAGTGGTCTGGGTTGCCACTGCACCACACATTACAGAGATGTTATTCAAACCCCTAATCTAAATCTTGTCATACATCTGTACCTCCTGCAAAAATTGAAAAACACCGGACAGGAGGACAGACTTATCGCCCAACTGACGCGCAATGTCATGCGGAAGATGGAAACGACGACGAACACCATCAAGATGGCGACAATCAACAAGTAAGTGGCGGACCGTAAGTGGCCGCCGACACCAATAACATTCAGGAAGGGCAACCCCCCGCAAAAGGAAACAGTGAGTAAGTCGAGTGTGACCAATGCGCAAACGGGCCAACACCACCTCCTCACGGCGACTGCGGCGACACGCCGAGTGCCATTCCTCAACAGTGCCTTTAATAGCTCGTAATTTATTGCCGTCCTGTCCATCCCACGAGGCTTGCCAAAAAGCGTGTAACCTCAGACGCAGAGTTGGAAAAGCGTCCGAGGGAACAAGGCTGAGATCCCTTCCGAGAGGGCCAGAAAGGGCCCCTTTTGCTGCAGAATCCGCTTGCTCATTTCCACCTATCCCAACATGGCCCGGGACCCAGCAGAAAAGCACGGTTTTCCGCTGGCCAGGCAAGCGGGAAAGCAAAGCTTGGACACGTTGTCTCAAGGGGTTCCGAGGATTGTAATTCGCCAAGGACTCCAGGGCACTCATGGAATCGCTAAAGATAATCGCTCACAGCAGGGAACATGCTTTATCTCTTTAGCAAACTGCTCCGAATATTTAAAAAACAAATCGCATCATAAGGACTGCAACAAAATTCTGTATCAGTTATAAAAAAGTTACCAAGTCTCATAAGTTTTGCGTATTGGTGGAATTTTCTACCATTATTAGTTTGAAAGTTAGTGCTTTTAAGTGTCGTTTTATGTGTAACCTCGTATGTCATGTTTTTAGTTGTAGGCTGAGGGCATCACGTGGTCTCAAAGGTCGAGAGTTGAATTCTCACTTAGGCAGTCCAAAAGACAACGAAAATAGTTTTCAACTGTATCTATTTATTGAGCCCATTTGTTTTTCCGTTCTGTTAGGCACACATGTAGCAGTACTTGAAACTTTTAAAAGTAGGAATTTTACTCAGTAGGAACACTGACCAGAACATAAAAAATACATAAAAATTAAAAATCCTCTCTTTTACTCATGAAAAATGAAAACGTTCCTTGTTTTTTTTAAATCTACAAAGTTTCAGCGAAGCATAATGAACGAAACTGATAACTCGTTCAATCGTGGATTCAGAAAAACAGATATACAGATAGACAGACAGGCAGTAGCCAACACAAGACGACAAGCGTACCACACTTACTGAAAGACAACGTTGTAAAAGCATTGGAGTAACGCGAACTGAGTAGACTTACAGAATAAACTCCGTGCCATTCAAAAAATTCCATTGTAATAACTTAACTACTTTGACTAGGCTAGTGCTAAATAAACATGCAAATCTTTAGAACCAGACGAACTGAGCACGCAAATTCCCCACCGTGTGTAGTACGAACATGTAAATGCTTAGTTGCTAGGTAACAAGTGACCAATCAATTTTTAGCCCCCATCGAATTCACCGAGCAACTTACTAAGCAATTAACAGAACAATTTTCACCCGTATACAATATAACAGGTTACTTTTACAACCACCTAATTTTCCAAATTCCTTTCACTTTTTGCTTGGACAGAAACAGCTACCAGCCTAACTTGCGGTATATGCAGGGTTAACCTGATTGCAATGGTCCTGAATTGACGCCTGGGTGCTTTCTATCTAGTCGCCCTTAGTTATGCTACAAAACCCGTGTGAGCCTGGCTCTAGTCTTATTGGCTGTTTTACAATTTATTCAAATCTCAACGAAGAGAACAAGCGAAGAAACACAAAGGAGCCAACATTGTGAAACACTAATTTTGTTTCATTAAGAAATTTCTTACAGGAATTAAAGAATTTCTGCAAATTGTTCAGTTTTATTGTTAACGTAAATTTACCGAAGTTACTTATGCAAGAAAAAAAAATGGGACTATCATGATGTTCTGGAGCCCAAAACCAATTCTTAGTGCGAAAAAGTGGTTCTAACTCCAAAATGAAAAAAATTCCTAATTTTCCTTTGATGAAGTCGCATTGCCACTCGTGAAAGTAGCAGTTTTACATGTGGCATCATGACTACACTAAAGGAAAATTGGGAACGTTTTTTCGCATTCAGCACTGGATTTGGGATCCAGAAAATTGCCCCCCTGTTATTATTTAAAGGTGGCCGATTCCATGTTGGCTTTCCTGTGCGACTCACTTTTGTAACATTTGCTTAAACATATGTAAACAAATTTTTTAAATTATTTTTTTTCCGTTACCCCCCCCCCATTATCGTTGTGTGACGATATATGCTACATTTATTATTGCCTACGTGAATGCTGCAATAGCTATTAACGGTGGAATACACGAAGGTGATCTGTTCTTTTAATTCCAGTGAATTAATAGGAAATGAATTCGAAAAATTAAATACTGCAACTGACTAACCCTGACACATAAATTATACAGAATGAGCTGTATATTTCTTAACTTCTTCAGTCAGTAATTGTAATTCTTTACTGAAGCTATATGTTGACGTTATTGGAGCTCCATACACCGTTCTTTAACAATAGAAAGCGTCAACAATGAAATTTATGCATCTCTAGCAGCTTGCCTTCTGCATTGTTACAGCACGCATTTACATCAACAATGCCATGTTCATTTACTTTTGGACGGGACTGTACACCCCCGACAAGCTATCCCAACTCTATTGGAAGGGCAGCTACAAAATCCACCACTGCCAAATTCCTCCTATGCCAAGCTGGGCCACTGTCATCCTAGGCCATCCTTGGATCGCCCCTGTCAACTTTGACAACCGACAGGCTACGTCCTCTTAGAAAAATGCTACAGATTGTCTGCATTACCTGACATTCAGACCCGTTTTCATTCTTGATTCGCTCCCGTCAAAGTGCACCAACGACAAGTTATGCCACGGTTAGAAAATGGGACAGAATGGCGGTACCACCTTCGGCATTCAGTCCCACTTTTTTATTAGTTGGGTTGTGTGATTAGATGTGGTTTCTGTTATCATATGTATTCATTGCTTTTGCATGGCCACGAGAAAGTGCATTTTATCAAAAAACGGCACTTGTTTACAAGACGAAAGACGGGCCAATGCGCTAAGGAAGGCGCTTCATGCCAGTATGCTCAGAAAAACAATTCCTACCTGCCCTCCCTTTGGCGAATAGTGAGTAGGTCCCACGCTGCTCTAGCCCCTGAATGTTGAAAACTAGATCAGCTTAAACCCAAATAACCTAACGTATGCAAGTCTTAACAGTCTTTTTAGTCATGTACACTGATTTTCAGTTTATTTACCTAAAATTCGAGTGCACCAGCACAAAACAAGCGGCTGCCGTAACTGTGTCCACCTGTTGGCACGTGATGGTCTACATCTTTCAAGAATTGGTAAGATTGATAATTTGCTTGCAAGTAAAATTACATCAAACAATTGTGTGCTTGAAAATAACTATCCCGTTAATCCCATCATGGGAAACTAGCACGGCATAAGTTGCATAATGTTTGCAGTCCTGATCATGGTTGGGGATTTGTTCAGCATAACGGAAGTGTCAGATTCCCCGTTAAGAGTGGTCATGCCATGCCGGATTTTCGGTCTAATGTCAAAAAATCATCCTTAGGCTTACAGGCGATATCCGTGGCGATGCATTTTGTTAAGATCTGCTTTGCTGCTTATTCAATGCTAAAAGCTTAAAAAATAAATTATCTGAGCTGCTCCTTTTACTTAGTATGGGCAAATAAGATATTATTTTTGTTGTCGAGACATGGCTGGATAATACCGTGATGGACTCTATGCTGACTTAAGATTTGCCATATAGCACGCTGCGGCGACAAGGGGCTCGAATGCAGGTGGTGTAGCTGTTTTTCTGAATAAGAAGCTGTCGGGGAGCATTATTGTTATTATTGTAAAACTTAGCATTATTGTTATTATTGTACGAAAACGATACTTATATTTTGTGCTAGACAACGTCGACTTCATGGATACCTCAGATGGAAAAAAAAAAGCAACACACGCCACAGCACTGGCCATTTACTAACATTAACAAGCAGATGATAATGCACCAGATCTATGGGTACGAGATAGTTCTAGAACTCGTTCAGTATCTCTTTCTAATTCAGCAACTCTAATTTTGACTGTTCTGTGCTATCCAAACCTATGCCAAGGTGCCCAACTTATCCCGACTTCAAAATGTCATATGCTGTAGACTACACTAAAAGAAACAACAAGAAGATCTGGTTTATAGGAAAAGCGTACTCTAAAACTAGAAGTTCTCTTCTGCAAAACAATGTACAGTTTAACGTTAGTGAAGAGATGAGTGAAAAATCAAGTTTTCCAATATAATCAGCTTTACACAGCCACTTGATTCCTTACACAACCACTGCTATGCCTTCGACTGCAGTCAAGTCACCCCAAATGACACTTGCACCATCAGTGGAATGGTCAGCAAAGTAAATGGTTCTGCTTCAGGCACAAAGTGTTAACCACATAGTAATGGGGTAGGGCCAAAAAACTCTCTCAGCGTGTGCTTATACAGCCAAGCTAAACAACTGCAAGTGAACAAACCTGACGTGGGACATCTGGTTTTCAGGCCTGGGGAACTACACATAACCATGGCTATGCATTGGAAACTACAATTAAAACAGTGGGCTAGTTATAGGACGGATTGAAAGTGGCGTGTATAATTCTGTAGCAACAAGTTCCATTCTAGAGGGTAAACACGTACGTAGAGTCATGGAAGCCCATTTAATAACTGTTCAAGCTCTATTCAGTATTTAGCTCGAAACCTTTACAACTTGGCACTCGGCTGATTGCTGCAGTTAGCAGGAAGAGGTGGTGTTAGCCCATTAGCGTATCGGTCACACCAACCTTATTCATTGCTTCCTTTTGAGGCGGGGGGGGGGGGGTTAATCCCTCCTGAATGTCATTGGTGTCGGTGTCCTCTCACAGTACGTTACTTTCTTTTTGATTGTCACCATCTTGATGGTATTTGTGTTTGTCGTCTTTACCACCTTCCGTGGGACAACGTCACTGATTCTGTCCAATTGTTCGGGGTTCTTCATTTCTTGCAGGAAGTACAGATGCACGACAAGATACAGATTTGGGTTTTGTAACTTGTGGCACAGAGGCATCCCCGGCCACTGCTCTGTGACCGAGGTTGGCACTAATGACCTAGCTGTCGATGCGCCATTAGACCACAATCCCCCCTTTACAACTCAGTTGGCATCAAAAGCTGCAATAGCATAGGCAGTAAAATGCCTAGAAGAAGCATTTTCAGTCAATACTTGTTCTTGAATTATGCCAATTGCTTACGGCAGTAGGGACCAGTGACTGGAGACATCACCTCTCTTCACTAGATTGGCTTGTCAAGTACCTGTTTGCTCACAATAACACCATTACGCATAAATGAACAGTAGAAATTGAAAGCCCTAAAGTTTATAAACAGTTTTGCGTGCGAAATTGGGCTGTAAATAGAAACATAGTTCGATTTTGTGCAATTAGAGCTGACCATGCTTTAGAGCGTGTTAAAAGAAGTATGCAAGTCAATGGTGGTACAGTTGGATTGACCAAAAATCCATCACCCTGTACACGATTCTTTCTAATTCCATCTGCTATGGCTGTGCTTGCTTCCGAGTATGTATAAGTGATTGAACTTTATCAACAAAAATAAGTCACAAAAAATGTACGATTTTTAAGTCTTTCTGCCTATAACAGGTTAATTTCGTGTTTCAGGCAAATTCTGTACGGAATACAAGTTTTAGGTAATTAAATTTCCTTTAATTTGAGCCAACTTAGAGTTCTCTATTATAAAGATTAAGAAAGTTATGACCAAAAACGTAGTGTCCGGCAATGCGCTTCCCCTCCCCTCCCTCTCCACCCTCCCACCACCCCCTGCATAAGTTCCGGAAGTGGCAACAAGCGTTTTCGTGCTCTTTGGGGTACCAGTTAACAAACCAAAAAACCGGAATATTGTATCACAAAATTTACACGGACTCCCAAATTTGACCAGTTGCTCCCCCACTAAACCCCTAATCATCAATGGCTAGCTGCGGGCCTGTTTATGAAGTTTTAAACTGAAATCTGATAAATTTGGAAAGAAAATATTTTTCAACCTGATTCAGTCACAATTAAGTTTTTACGAAAACTGCTATCCTGAAAACCGAATAAGAAAAATTACCGAAATTTGCTTGGAAACCATTTGATACACGAATCTCGACGTATCTTGGAGAAGCCAAACGTGTTGATACTGTTTACAGGTGATATGACATCACTTGAAGAGTATTAACCAATCAGAGCACTGTACTAGCTAGACCTCAACACGGAAATCGCCAAGATTACCCAGTACTACTTTAGGCCAAAGGTCAGGGTTTAGCTAGTACTGTACTAGTAAGTCCCCAACTTAGACTAGCATTGAAATCACCAGTAAATTTGGTCCGAAGCTTAGTCCTGAGGTCGAGGTCTAGCTAGGCCGGGAATTACATTGCGCCTGGTCGTGTTTAGACCTCAACTGGAAATCCCCACCGTAAATGCCTGTTTAAAACTACAATTTAACATCAAATTTTTTTTAAAGCAGATGTACTATTGTAATCCTTCTGGTGCAGGCAGTGACCAGATTGTCACTGTGCAAGGAGTACACCTTCAGTACGTGGCATTCAGTACTGTACGGTGATTGCTTGTAGTTTTTGCTGTGTCATAATTCATTTCCCTCGTCCTTTTGTGTAATCTGTAACTCGGCACTTTTTGTACTTAAGCAAAGGTGCTGTGGTCCAAAAAAAACGTGGGCCGAATTTTTGAAATAAATAATAATAATAAATAAATAATAATCTACAAGGACCGATTTCATTTTTTAATGAAGTTTTAATGAGTGAGTAGCTTTTCCAACCGCTAGTAAACTCCAGTTTTACACAGAAACTGCAATTCCAAACCACAGGCAACTGAATTTTAAAGATACTCACGGTGGGGATTTCCAGTTGAGGTCTACGGGTAATCTTGGGTGTAAGTTAGGTATCACGAATATCCGGCGATTGCCAATGCGAACTAAGTTGAGGGCTAAGGAAAGTAGAGCCCCTAAGCTGCAGCCTAACTTAGTACGGAGCAGTTAGTCCCTAGCTGAAAAAATCGGTGATTTCCAATCAGGTTTAGCGATAATCCTCGGGTTAATGAGCATGTTAGGCCTGGGGCTAAGGGTAAAATTTAGACCCAGGCACACCATGGTCTAAGATGATGTTTAAGCACATCTTTCGAAAGCGATGCTTCACTGCACGACGTGAATGTTGGTATGAAGTGTGATTTCAGGGGTACACTACCCCCACTAGATCAACTCAAGTGTTACTCTGGTTAAAGGTTGTCGTCAGATCCATAGGAGATGACAATTTTCCCTTTCTCCAACAGAAATACATAATTTTTAGTTCGTAAATGTGAATTGGTTCAGGGTTTCGAAGTATTAACATAACTAATTTGTACCGGGGCCATAGCAACCCCAGGGATGGTAACCGTCCAAGAAGACGTACAATACTGCTGGCAAATTCGGGTTGTCGAGTTGCCAAACTCGGCTAAAACTTCACTGCCAAGTCCCATTTCCATGAATAATGGGAAATCATTATCATCCTTCGGCCGGTTGGAAGTAACGTTTCAGATGCTTTTTTTTTCTATTAGCTTTCGTAACACTTCTGTTTAGCGTAACACTTCTGTTTTTTTAGGGGCAGGTGTCACAGTCATCGTTCGATTTTTCGCTCATTTTCAACTTTCGACTGCTATTCTGCCGTATCTAATTTAAGTGGAAGGCCCCAATTAGATTCATTCGAAAGGTGGGACTGTCTGCTTTGCATCAAGGGTAAATAAATGGGTTTGTTATTGTTAGGGACCGAGCTACGCCCTTTTTACTAGGATCTGGTATCAAAGTCACTGTTCGATTTTTCAACTTTCTACTGCTATTCTGACGTTTGTAATTTAGGTGGATGACTCCAGTTAGGTTCACTCGAAAGGTCGGAATGTCTACCTTCGAATGAATCGAATTGGAGTCGTCCACCTAAATTAGAAACGTCAGAATAGCAGTTGAAAGTTGAAAATGAGCGAAAAATCGAACGTGGCTGTGAATATCAGTGGCGTAACTAGGGTTTTGTACTGAAGGGCAACACTACGCATTTAGCCGAATGGTGTGGAGGGAGAACAGAATAAGAGCCTCGGAAGCTGATGCATTTTTGCTATTTTCATACATATTCTGGCCTTGTAAAGTGCCGTTGGAAACATTTTTATAAAACCAGTTTTGCTGACTGCATTATACGCATAAAAAATTTAGTAATGTAATTTTTCAGTTTTTCATACTAGACACTTACTTTTTTCAACACTGATACTTTGTTAGAAATGTTTAGAATTTAAAGCAAAATATGGAGTTAATAATTCTTACTGTTTATCTTTACTGATTTTCGTATTTCTCCATTTGTTACTTTAGTGATTTAAAGGAGAAACAGTAGAAGTATAAATTAGCTAAGATGAAAGTTGCGTCTTTGACCTCAAAATGCAACCATCTGACGGTAAATAATTTTTCAGCTATGGAAAAAGTGACTTGGCCAATTTGCCGAATAAGCTTTCAAAATCTAACAGAGGGGGTGAATCGCCCCTTTGCCCCCCCCCCCCCCCCCCACCTAGTTACACTACTGACTGTGATACCAGCCCCTAAAACAAAAGGTGTATATTTTATCAACAAGTCAATCCGTTATTAGTATTCCCTGACCCTGAAAACACAGTATTAGACACCAAAATGATTATCCTGTCTTTTCTATACGCAAAGATATGGCCGATATATATCAGCTATCTTGGCCGCCATCTTGAATATTTAAATTTACTCAAGGGTGACAAAGTGGCATCCTGCAGAATTTCATTAAGTATGTCTTGAAGAAACATAAAACACCATAAAAGATTGGGCGGACCTTACTTCCAGGTTTTTGGCTCTGCTACCATACTAGTATGCAAACTCAGAGCTAGGCTGTGCCAAGCGGGAAAAGAGCCGTTTTGTTTGCCTGTTAGCGATGCTTCACTGCACGACGTGAGTGTTGGTATGAAGTGTGATTTCAGGGGTACATTTCCCCACCAGATCAACTCAAGTGTCCCTCTGGTTAAATATTGTTATCAGGTCAGTAGGAGATGATAATTTTCCCTTTCTCCAATAGAGATACATAATTTTCAGTTCGTAAATGTGAATTGATTTAGGGTTTCGAAGTATTAACATATTAACATAACTAATTCGTACCGGGGCCATAGCAACCCTGAGGATGGGGAGGGGACCTCCCTCCCTTCCCCCCAACCGTCCAAGAAGACGTACAATACAGTTGGCAAATTCAAGTTGTCGAGTTGCCAGCAAGCTCGGCTAAAACTTCACTGCCAAGTCCCGTTTCCATGAATACTGGTTAATCATTATTATCCTTCGGTCAGTTTGAAAGTAACGTTTCAGATGCTTTTTTTTCCTATTAGCTTTCATAACACTTCTGTTTTTTTAGGGGCAGGTATCACAGTCATCGTTCGATTTTTCGCTCATTTTCAACTTTTAACTGCTATTCTGCCGTTTGTAATTTACGTGGAAGACCCCAATTATATTCATTCGAAAGGTGGTACTGTCTTCTTTGCATCAAGGGTAAATAAATGGGTTTGTCTTTGTTAGGGACCGAGCTGCGCCCTTTTTACTAGGGTCTGGTATCACAGTCACTGTTCGACTTTTCAACTTCTAACTGCTATTCTGACGTTTGTAATTTAGGTGGATGACTCCAATTAGGTTCACTCGAAAGGTCGGAATGTCCAGAGACGTCAGGAAGATTAAAGTTGAAGGGGTGTAAACCATAAATTTAGCGACATGATTTTCCATCTAGCCAACAAATTATGCCATTTTTTTGACTGATTTGCCGTCTGGCCAAAAATTACGTAATTTTGCCGACTGATTTGCCAACTGGCCAAACATTGTGGCCGCGCCCCCCCCCCCCTCCCCCCATAAAAACGTCCCTGGGAATGTCTTCCTTCGAATGAATCGAATTGGAGTCGTCCATCTAAATTAGAAACGTCAGAATAGTAGTTGAAAGTTGTTAATGAGCAAAAAAATCGAACCTGACTGTGATACCATCCCCTATATTTTATCAACAAGTCAATCTGTTGTTAGTATTTCCAGACCCTGAAAACATAGTATTAGACATCAAAATGATTATCCTGTCTGTTCTATATGCAAAGGTATGGCCAATATATGATTTTTCAGCCATCTTGGCCGCCATCTTGAGTATTTAAATTTGCTCAAGGGTGACAAATACTGCAAAATTTCATTAAGTATGTCTTGAAGAAACACAAAACACCGTAAAACATTGGGCGGACCTTACTTCCAGGTTTTTGGCCGTGCCACCAGACTAGTATACGAACTCAGGGCTAGGCTGTGCCTAGCGGGAAAAGAGCCGTTTTGTTTGCCTGTTAGCCCATCACCACCATGGCTTAAAAATATCATAGATAATGTAGAAACTAAAAATAAAATCTGCTTTAAACTGTATATCTGCCAAGTTAAAAGTCTTGATAAAAATTAACTTCGCGAAAATCATACACAGTTGACAAAACTAAAGGTTGAGTTGGCTATTTTACTTCATGTAGCCTTTCTCTGTTAGACAATGCCCAGAAGGCGGTTCTATAAGGAGTAACTCTTAACTGGTATTTCGGAGGGGGCGGGGGGGGGGGGGAGTTACTGATATATTAATATTCCAACACAACATCACTGCCAGGATTTAAAAACTTTCTTAAGTATGGCAGAAACGTTAACAAAACTGCATAAAACAAAACTTATAAACGATAAGTTAACTTATAGTAAACGATTTCTGCCAAGTTTTCGTTGTCTGAAGTCGTGAAATGTCACAAATTTCTTTTACTATTTCGTCTGCTAGCCCATTCTGCTATTGTTTTAGTTAAAACAGAACGTGAACTAAATCCGTACTTCATGAAAATCGGGTAAAGCTGGCAAAATTAAAAACTGAGTTGAAAATTGAGTTGGCTGTTTGATTTGCTGTAGTCCTTTTTCTGTTAACCTATCGCTACTACGATTTGAAGATCCTTTTGTATTAATGAAGAAACAATTCCATTTTTTATACAACAAACTTGTTAAAAATTCCAAAAAAAATCGAAGGTACAATTTGACAATAAGAGTCTTGAGAGTCTTTATTAAAGGACAAAAGCGACCCAAAGGACAGTAAATGAGGGAAACATTTACCTAACATCCCTGAATGAAGGAAGTAAAGAATTAAAATGGAGCATGTCGATTTCGTAATTATATTTAAAAGCTTTTCTCCAATAATACCTCACATTGTTTTGAACAAAACTGAGTGAAAGGTTTCGTCATTTTTCCCATATTTTTTCATTTTGTAAAACTGGAACATGTTGTTGCTTTAAAATGTGCAAGTTTTTTGCAGTAATACCCTCTAGGTCGTTTAGGATAAAACTGACCAAAGATTTCACTATTTTTTAGCTCTAGACAGTCCATTTGAAAAATATTTCTCCCCTACTGCCATCCTTGCACACAGCAGTTTATTGGCATTCATTAACAGTGTTAGTAAGGGTCGACCTAGGATCTCTATGTTAAACTTTCAACTTTGAGAGCTTATAACTCCGTCAAAATTAAAAAATTTTAAACCAAATTTGGAATCTAGCCAAGACTAGTCAAGGCCTGTCTACAGTCCAAAAATTGTGAAATTCAGTCCAGCCAAACCCGAGATACAGAGAGGGGCCAAATAGACAACTTCTTGTTCTTGGTCTTGTTCTGGGGATGTACCTTTCGTCTGTCCTCTCTAAAGGTCAAACTATTTGTCCTGTAAAGCTGGTTCTTAGCTCATTTTACAGGTATTGCTCCGTAGATGTGCCCTTTCCATAAGGCCTTTTTTAATCGGTCAAGTGGTTCAGGGGTTACGGAGCTCTAAACGACCAGATTGATTGTTTTACATTGTTTTAAACATTGTTATTATGCAACAATGCCGTTTAGCAAACGCCAGCTGCAAGACATAGACTGAAGATTAAAGTATTTGTTTCTATTGTTAACACTAGCGATAGCCAGGTTAGTAAGGGCCATAGCTATTTATCGAGCTTAAAGGCGGCGCAACAAAACAAACAACAAATTAATTATAAAGGTGTCACACATACCCCACCCCTCATCCACCACCACACCTATTTGTTGCAATTCTCAAAGTAACACGGATTAACAAACAAAAACGTATCGTTAAAAGTTAAAAGTAAGGGTCTAAAAGTCAAAACCTGTAAGTAACACGGACAAGCTTT
>JAHWFP010007224.1:0-12742 GCA_023313725.1 Lithobius niger
ATCATATTGCGCTGAGGGTACGTGAGGTTGACTACTTTAAATTTATTTACACTTTTTAGGTATAACAAAAGTTAAAATATTCACACAAAAATTGTGACAAAGTCTACATTGACTGTAACACGGCAATTTCTTGAGGCCATTTTTTGTTAGGTTACTCAATACAAAGTACGTGTTTTACTAGCGTTTTATAATTATCTTTATTATTATTATTTGTAATTTTAAATCTGTGGGTAAAACTAATGTCGAACCAATAAAACTTACGTGAGTCTTCCTATTACGGATTTTTTTTAAATCTGAAAGTCAGATGCCGTTAGGAATATCCCACCCTTCCCTCCCTCTGGCCAGTCTGCCACTGTGAAAACAGGACATCATTCGCTTTGCTCACTCGTTCAATAGGAAACAACACCACAAATACGCGTAATAAAATACTGTAATATATCGCACCCGAAAAGCAGCGAGGATGGCGCAGTAATTAACAGCAAAAGTCTTATACGAGCATCGCATTCATTGTACCGTCCAGATTCAATCATAGAAATTCGGTGTACCATCCAGATCACCGCAAAGTTAAGTGATTACTCACTTTGTGTTATTCTGCGCCATACGAGTGGAGCCATCTCGACGTACACGATAGCCTCTAACCGGCCGCTATGTTGAGCTGACTTGCCGAAATGTGCAGTTACATGCCGCAATTTTTCGTATGATCGTGTTGAGCGCACACCTTTACGCTGAGGAAGCGCTGACGTCAGCCACTGATCGTGTACTATTTGACGACGGCTTTTCGCTCGGAGACCTTTTTAGAGGTTAGTGAACTAAAACCGCCCTAATTAAATTAACTACAGCATAATACATTGTGTACTGGCGCACTGCAACTCGCCCACCAGCATACTCGAATTTCGTCGGATCAGAATTGAACAAATGTGTCTGATTTTTGAGATGTCGCTGACGTAAATCTGCTACCCCCGTTTTTTGGCCAGAACCGCATTAATTCGACATGTGACACGTCGAATTAAAAAGGACCTAGGCTATACTTGGCCAAAACAGGCAAGCAAGAGGGAACCAATCGACCTCTTTCCAGGATTATTGATGAACGTGGAAATTCCGAGTTTGTGCATTATAGGGACATATTCTTTGATGTTTCTATTATTCGGCATAATATGGTTATGAACTGAGGGCTTGTGCGAAAGTATGACAAGTGTTTCTAAATTAATTCTGGAACGAAGTTTATTATCTGTGAAGAGAATGGTTGTTTACTCAAGGTCCGGGGTGTGCCTTGTGTTTAGCCGATCTGGAGAGCTTCCAGTGGCGATACATTACCACTGGTGGCATCGCTGCTGTCTCGAGCTGTTGCTTGGTGTTACGGCATCTTATGTCTTCCAAACCTATGCGTGACTCAGACGGTAGTTGCAGCTACTGATAGCTCTGATAATGCTTTGCCTGTATGCTGGTTAGAAGGCCAAGCATTAGCAAAGATGATAGTAGGTGCAACTACCGCCAGGACCCCGGGTAGGCTTGGAAGAAATAAGATACGATGGCTAGTTAACTTTCTAATCTATGGTGTTGTCGAGAGTAGATTTAAAGCACTCTCACTTGTACCACACAAAATTTAATGAATTAAAAATAAATAAACATTGTTAATAAAACAAGAATTAAAAAATAATAATAATCTCGATTTAAAAACACAATTCGGTCATTAGTTCACTATTGGCTTAGTTTGCTAGGTGGTTCACTAACGCCAGAAACTGCGTAGGTAAATATATGTCGGAGGGAGGAAAAATTTTAGCCCCTCCCCCCTCCTACATTCACACCCCTACTAGAAAACGAATGACCAACTTATTTTTATTGTACAGTTACGTTTCCTGCTTTACGAAATTATGGCTCCATCAATAAAAAAAAAGTTTTGAAAAAATAGCGAATTTAGATTTTTTCAATGATTTTTATGTACCTCTGCTCAGTTTTTTTTTGCGGGTGGGAGGGGGGGGGGCCTGCTCCCAACCTATCACTGTACGCAACTGCTGGCATTGGCCCCCTCACTTTTTTACAGGTAGAGGCGCCCCTGGTCCAAATTACATTGATTCAGTCACGTATCTGAGGAAATGTTTGCGCTGATTGAATGAGCGAAGCGAACGAAAATCAGCGTTTGTCTTCAGAAACAACACTTTTTCCTGAATACAAGTAGTAAGTAATCGGCTAAATATTTACTCAGTAGTGGAAATGGACGACTCTTAAATAAAAGCTCATCGGCCCCAACACAAAATAGCCAACAGGTAGGTACGTAATGCTAACGTTACAATTATTCTGGGATGATATTAATACAGAAACCATCACAATTGATAGTCCAAATAGTTTGGTTATGAGTTGAAGCATTAGGAAAAGTGCACACTACATTCTGATCTTTTTGGATGTCAAGAGCGTAGGAGTTTCAACAAGAAATATCCACACGAGTCGATCCAACAGAATCATGCAGCATACAGGCGTTACAAGGGATGACACTTACAGATGAATAGTGAGTGCGCAGACTCCTAAACCTTTTTTAAAGAGGTGTACCATTAAGAAACCACCTCGATCGAAGCGAGACGACGCCAACGCATCGAGCGATGTGGCTATTCTAACATAATTAAAATCGTTCAGTGTGTTTATCTATTTATTTATTTATATGTGTGCGCTTCTACTCCTCTTGAAATAGTGGCCTCAAAAACTGGAGAACAGGTTTGGAAGAAAGGAAATTTCTCCGAATTTCTCTTAGGCGTATTCTTAAATTCAAATTTAGGTCCAAAATGCCCAAAATAACGAAAAATGATCGTTTTCAACAATCAGTAATAATCACACAAAATACATGACGTCAACGATTGTTGACCTAATTTTTTTTTCGTGCTTTGCGAACAATGATTAGGCGGCAGTAAACCAACAAGGAACAAGTCAGTTATAACTGGTTGTTCTCAGTAACAATCTATATAAAGACACGCAGCTTTGCTCAATATTTCATTATCCTCATCTAACAGCACATGTAGAATACAAGCATTAGAAGTACGGGATGACATTTACAGACGAATGGTGACAAAATAATAGTCATCTAAATCTTATTTAAAGAGGTGCAGCAATAAGGAACCTCTTCGAGCGAAGCGAGCGATGTGGTTAGTCTATATATTAAAAGCCTACCGCGACCAACTTTCACGAATTTTGTGACCGCATCTCCTCTGTTAATATTTGGTGTGTGACGGTGCGGATGGTGTCTACGGACAGCTACCGTGGTGTAGTTTTGCACCTTACGGCAAACTTTCGATTGGTCGTTCCATTCCGAAGTTACGGGGCCCCGAATGGTTTCATTGTTTACTATGCAACAATGTAAATTAGCAAACGCCAGTATTAAAAGCTTAAAGAGCAGAACAACAACAATGCAAACGCCAGGTCAATGGGTATTGTCATAATTATGTTATTGGACGTTTTAAAATTGTTAGTGTTTGCCAAGTCAGCGTATCCTGATGGTTAGGGCGTTAGCCTCCTAATCAAACGGTTGCGAGATCGAGTCCCGTCCAAGCACACAATACAGGTTATTAGTTTAAGACAGGTAGGAGGTATCGCTAACATTAGGCATGTAGAAATTAACTGATGATGGTGGTATATGATCTTCGTATATGCTGTATGGTTATAGAAATACGTTATAAATGCTCTAAGTTTACGAAAATATTGAGTTTACGATTTCAAATTTTCTTTCGTATATTCTAAAACGAAGTAAAAAAATAAAAGCTCAGTTTAGTAATTTGGTTTCAAGTTTACCTTGCAAGTATTTTTTTTATTATTTCATTTTCTGGTGGTGGGGTCAGTAGAGCCGGGGGGCGGATAAATATTTGGGGGAGGGGGGTCATGGCCTACCCTGGCCCAGCCCTTGCCCTTAGTTCTTATAAAAAAAAACAACCAGTAACTTTCCCCATCAAAAACCGGCTGTCGGACTGGACCCCCAGCCATTATGCCAAACCTTAAATAAATTCATTTTGCTATTAAACAGTGCTGCCTTGGGATCCCCTGGGATGCCTGGAACTTCAACGTCCTGGATACGTAACACCCTGGGATTTCGTGGCAATCTATCTGCGTTCACAAATTGTATTGTATGAATTAAGGGAAATCATTTTCACGATAAACACGAGAAGGCAATGGGGAAGAAGGCTGCCAAACTGGAAATAAGCAGTCGTTCACAGTGCCTGTTAGACAAATTCGATGTCACCGCGCTCTCACTGAAGGCAAGAGGGGAAAAGGGTTAAGGAAGATGCGTGGACTGAGTGAGCGAAGCGGACTGAGTGAGCGAAGCGAACGAAAATCAGCGTTTGTCAGCCAATATGCGCAAAATTAGCAGAAAGACACTTAATATTGATGAATCATCGACATAAACATGACGAAACGATGCCAAACAAACAAAACGATGCCAAACTGAAAATAAGCAGTTGTTCACAGTCCCTGTAATACAAATACGGCGTCACCACGCTGTCATTGCAGGCAAGAAGTTAAGGGGAAAGAAGGTTTTATGGTGGTAAGGGAGACGTGCTGATTGAGTGACCGAAGTGAACCAAAATCAGTATTTGTTAGCCAGTACACGCAAAATACTGGCACGGACATATGCGTACGCACGTTTATTACACCGTCCGGAGGACGAGCTTTGTCTAGTAAAATTATTATGTAAATACTGTAATGCGTACGAGAATCCCATACTTCGCATTGGTTTTTCAAGTACATTACCATACGATGCTGAAATTTAATATGGTAGAGTTTAATTACTCTTTAAGACGTCCCACCTTGGATTTCCAAGACAAATAGACGGCGACCCGTCTATTTGCTGGTATCTTTGAACTCCAATGTGGGCCGTTTTAAAGAGTAATTAAATAGAAATAAATATTGCACTGTCGCAAACTGCCACAACAATTCGCAGCATTTTCACAAACTGCATATATGCAGTTTGTGAAAATGCTGCGAATTGTTAGCTAACACACGTTAGCTAACACAATTATTTATCTTCACGAAATTCGCTCTCCTCAGCGAGTTTACCGCCCATTTTTAAGTTGCGTAATTGCAACGTACGGTGGCTCGATGGGACACACAACAGCTTTGTTCTACACACACAAAACTTTTATGAAACCGGAAGAATATGGCTACTGGCGCGGGTGCTGTTGTAGTGTGTCTTATCCGGTGTTGGAACGCAGAAGTTCGACTTTCATGAAAGTTTTGTGTGTGTAAAAAAGAAAAGTGTGTGTAGTGTTCTGTGAGGTAATTGCGCTAAGGTGCGAATCGTCTCTTAGAACCAGCGGCAATGCTCAGTACCAGAACATGTTGCACCATCAGTGGTCTGTTACGATGAGCAATGCGTACAAACTTCAAAGCCACCCAAGAAACAGTTCGTGAGCGTCATCTTCTGCAATACAGGTAAAGGTCAGCAACGGGAACAACGGTATTTCCGTTCGCCGCTGTTACACGAAATGAAGGTAGGATAATAAGAAAGTTATAGCATGGTTTTGCAAAAATGTGGCGGTGTCACGATTAATGCACCTTTTTGGATGTTTACACCTTGTACAACATCTTCGGGGCTCTGCACCCTCTCCTCTCGGACGATTCCACACCACCTCGTACTTCGCTTTAGTCTGAGGAGGTGTGGAATCGTCCGAGAAGTGGGGCGAAGCCCCCCGAGGATGCTCTACAAGGTGTAAAATATCCAAAAGTGTGCATTAAATCGCTTACACCGGTACATTAATGACAAAACCAACTTAATGTGGTTTTCCAGGGAACCCAAGTGAAATGAGAAAAGCGAAGCTGAGTTTCTTGGGACTTGGCCCATAAGCCAAGAGGACGCGTGTTCAAATCGCGTCACTCATATCTATGTACCGTATACATAGGACTTTAAAATTGCTCGGCCTCATGCTTAGGCTACGTCTGAAGTAGTAAGTAAGCAGTAAGTAAGCAAAAACACACCTTAGAAAGTTATGTTTATGTGAACGGCGGAAGCCATGTGCGTAACAAAAGTCAATAAAAATAATTACAATGCAATTTCTTGACTGAGATTCCGTATTTGCTCGTCCAATACAGCTACGAGCAGGGCAATGAGTTCCAAATACTTAACTCTTGACGAGAAGCCGGACTGTCCACCAAGAGTCCGAAGAGTTAGTTGAGGTTGATGCGATGTCTTCTTAAATAAATGTTTTCGCAAAGTTTAAAACAGGGAGCAACTAGAAGAACCACATGAGGGTGAAGGATCTGTTGAGTTATAAGAAGATCACCTCTAATTCGTTTGTTGCGAAGGGTAGGGAGCTTCCGGATACTGAGCCTTTCTGGATACTCCATTTGACTAAGTTTGGAACAATGCCATTGACGAGCCCCTGAACAGCCTCGATTTTAGTAATGTCAAGTTCGTAGGCATGAGGTCTAATAAAAAAAAACGATAAAAGAGTGGAAGAGAAAGATATGTGTGTACATTCGATTTCATTTTTTTTTTAAATTTGTCTTTCACATTTAATTTTTTCTTTAAGTTTTGGGTTTAATGCTAATCGCCAAAATTGAGCAAATCATTCTGTGGCAGCACCCCCACGGTTCGCACAAGAACACACAATTTAACACACAATTTAAGCACTTTCATGGAGTAGTTTCAAACGAATATAATTTTTCAAGAATTTTTCCACGACCAACCCAGTTTTTTTAAGGAGCTTTATTGATCAAGTCATGTTAACAACATCTCACCAAACACTAAAATTTTCATGTTTGAACCGTGCACATGTTAGGGGAAAAAAATCAGCGGTAAAAAGGCCGATGGAAGAAAGTGACAGGGAAAAAAGTCAAGGGAAAAAAAGCTAGAGGGAAAAAAAACTATTTTGTGGTTTATCGTTTTTGTGTGTTGTTGTTGTGTAGGTTAGGTCAATTGTCTTGACTAGACCTTAAGGTTGAGTAAAGAGTTTCACCAGGAAACGTTTTTTTTTTTCCTTTGGCTTTTGTAGGCAGCTTTTTTCCTTGCATTTATTTTATTCGCCTGAAGGGCCATTCTGACAGCGCCCGGCGAACGGTACGGCGTCCGGCACCGGAGGAAGTGACATCAAAAACATAGCCCACGAGCACAACCTATCGGCCGCCGTTGTCGTTCCGTTCGGGTCTAGCTAGGCTTGACTTTCGCGGCTCCGTCTCCGGCAGCCGCCAACGGTAGCCAATCAGAAGACGAACTGGCCGAACAGTTCCGAACAACTCCGTTCCGGCCGAACTGGACGAACATGGCGCTGCATCTTCTAGCCGAGGCTTCGTATTACGAGCTGGTCGTTATAGAAACATATTCCTTTGGTTGTGCAACATCAAGGCACAAGACATGGGTTGGGGGGAGGGGTGTTGACTGGTGAAAGGAGATCGCTAACTAATTGCCTCGTAAGCTCACATTTATATATGGAAATAACTGCCGAGTCTCGAGACGGAGTGTTTGAATGCTGTTTCGATAGCGTTGGTGTTTCGTTGTGAGGCGTGTGCAGGCGCGTGTTTTGGGGTTGGAGCTTGAGTGAGACGGTGCGTTTGAAAGCAAAAATAAAAATAGAATTCTACTTGGCTGTGCGAAAGTTTGAGCGGATGCTTCTACGAGTTATCTTTCATTTTCTAGTAGTTAGTGCTATGGATTTGTGTTGTCCGGTTTGCTACGGGATCGGCTGGCTCCACCGGCAGGCC
The DNA here is from genome assembly GCA_023313725.1 of Lithobius niger. Taxonomy (NCBI): domain Eukaryota; kingdom Metazoa; phylum Arthropoda; class Chilopoda; order Lithobiomorpha; family Lithobiidae; genus Lithobius; species Lithobius niger. The sequence goes on from JAHWFP010007224.1 coordinate 7,675, forward strand.
GTTTGTAGTGAGAACAACTACCGGTGTCGTTCACCGCCCGTCCTCGCCGTTCGCCGTTGCCGTACCGTTCGCCGGGCGCTGTCAGAATGGCCCTTTATACACAACTAATGAGAATGCGTGGCAGCAACTTTTAAAGGGCAATTACATCCATTTTGACATGCATGTTTTACTTTCGGATCACTTACACAATAACTAAACACAAGAATTGCGGTAAGAATACGTTACGTACGTCCGATGGAACAATTTAATTACTGCATCACCAAAACGCCTAATGGGTACCGTCATTGTTTTCGCGTGGAACAATAGAAATTAATGTCGACTGATGGAGCAGGGCTGGATGGAGCTGTTCTGTTTCGACTCAGCCAGCCTACAGATGGAGCCGCTGGTCTGTTTCGACTATACTACTACTATTCCAAGGTCTTTGGTTTCGACTCAGTCGACGGAAGCCCAATGAGATAGCTGTGTTGGCTGTGAATAGATCAAGCGTCTGACGGCCTTAGCTGGCCATTACTGTCGTGCTGTTCGCTTACCAGTTGTTTAAGAACAAAAATGTGTGTGGGGGTGGGGGGGGGGGGGCGAACATGGAGTTGTCTTCGAATCTACTCGAGCGAAATAACTTCATTTGAGAATGAATATTTTTTTTCCGTGAAGGTGCTTCCTTGCAATAAACGCATTCGGCTTGTGTTCGGGTGCAACTCCGACACGTGCACGAATTTTGGGGACCAATATATGTCGGTAACGCCCTCTTGTGAAGTAGAAGAAAAATCTTCATTCTCAAATAACGTTATTTAGCTTGAGTAGATTCAAAGACAAGTCTATGTTCGACCGCCCTCCGCCCCCCCCCCGCGTTTTTTCTTTAAATAACTGGTAAACGAACAGCATGACAGTAGTTGCCAGCTAAGGCCGTCAGACGCTTGAGACACTCACAGCCAACACAGCTATCTCAGTGGGCCTCCCACAGAACAGCGGTTCCACCTGTCGGCGTTAATTTCAGTTGTTCCGCGCGAAACAATGGCGGTACCCATTACGTGTTTTGGTGATGCAGTAATTAAATTGTTGTATCGGACGTACGTAACGTATTGTTACATTTTTACCGCAATTCTTGTGTTTAGTTAATGTGTAAGTGATCCAATGCTTGTCAAAATGGATGTAATTGCCCTTTAAAAAATAAGCGCATGACAAACATGCAAGTTATTTAAAACATATTGCAAGTTTATCTTAATCTTGCTCAAATCTAGGGCATTATTTTAAATAAGACCAAAAAAATTAGATTCAAGGACTATCAAGGACGTAGCAAACAATTTCAAAGATTTCAAGGCCTGGAATTTTTTCTCAACAAATTCAACCACTTTCAAGGACTTCAAACACCTTGTGCGAACCGTGCACTCCCCTTCCTCCTCCCCTGGTTGGTTAAAATAATAAAATTATTAACCATCAGTTACGGTAATCAAAGCATCCTGACTTCATATCACAGCACCGGCTGTGTGTTCATTTTTCATTAAGCTGCAAATTAGGCGCACAAGCGACAAACGACGCTTCAACATACAGCCATCCAGCCAGCTTTCAAATTACCCCTGTTCGCCGCGAGAGGGCCGGCAACCTTTTTACCGCCGGAACGAGCCTCCGAGGAATCGAGGCGACAGGAAAGAGGAGAATAATTGATCCCGATGGAATCGCTTAATGAAATAACGATCGATTCATGAAACAATCATTAGCAAATGACCCCTGACGCTCGCCCGCCGAGACGCGGCAAATTATCAGCTTGCGCACCACCTAGCGGTACCCAGGTGAACGAGTAGCCAGCTCGCTCTCTCGCCAACCAACAGAATGGCGTCTTGGCGGCAAAATCAGTAGCGAATGAGAAGGCGGAAGTGTTTGTGATGACCCTCCCGGGATTGGTTGAGACGACGCCGACTGAGTGACCATGACTTGGAGAAAAATGAAACCACTCAGATCCGTGATAGTAACACTAAGCCTCTTTGAAGTTGAAGCGACACTTAATTTTCAGGTTTTCTGGAACCTTGGACGAATGTTTGGGTCATTCGTTTAAGCTGGAACTGAACGCTTGTAGGTAAATTCTTGGACATTTACCACCCCCACCCCCATTCCTTGAGCACGCCCACCACCATATCAACAAAAAAAGTACACCCTTCCTAAACTTTATCATAACAGGCTTACCCCTCCCCTCTTCCACCAAATTTCCGCAGGTCCCGAATTTAAGGACAAACCCGACAGTAAAGGTCTCAATTGGTAGTAAAGTGTCCGTATCTAGAATTTTTTTTTAATTAATTTCTTTGAGTCTTAAGTCAACCGAAGCAATTAATGCTTGTGTGGCTGAACCGACTAAATTTTTAACATTACCAGCCTTTTTTGAGAGAAGAAATATCTGGTAAAGGGAGGGGCAAACCCAGGGATTCCAAACGGGAAACCTCCGATCATCATAGGGGCCGAAAGATTTTCCAGAATAAGTTCCCATAGCTGCAGAAGGAGCATGGTAGCCTCTCACGCTACCCTGGTCGGCAGTCCTGGCAGGGACTTTGCCAATATCCCGTTTCCAGGGTTTCGACCAATTAGAAGGAAAAAAGTATCCATAATAGTCCCGAATTTGAAGTGTTCCTAAGGTCCCGAATGTGACATCAGTAGAGTTCCTTAGGTCCCGAATTTTAGAACAAAAGTGTCCTTTAGGTATATATCTAATTTGAGGCTTAAGTGTCTCTTAGGTCACGAACTTGAAGGGGCAAAACTATCCCCAAACTCTCGAATTTGAAGACGAAAGAGTTTTTAAGATACCTAATTGAAGCAGGGTGTCCGTCACGAATTTGAGGGCGAAAGTATACTATCCCCAAGATCCCTGTATCGGGAGGGGGATGGGGGGGGGGGGGGGGGGGGGTGGAGGTTTTATAGCGTGTCGACAGCTAGGTCATTAGCGCCTAAAATCAAGGTGAATGAAATTAAATAACCAAGTCGTTGCTTCGAAATATGAATTTTTTTCTACAATAATCCATTCAGTGTAGAGAAATGAAACTGTAAAGATACCTTCGACAAAACTGAGTTAAAAATTTCACCATTTTTCAATCGTCGATGGTCCACATCAAAAAAATTCTGCTATGGCAACATCATTGCTATTGCTTGTGTTGTTTCTCCGTTGCTTTATTTTCCGACTTAACCGTGAATAAATAAATGACAGCCATCGAGCTAGTGGGTTAGTTGGTAATAAATTCGCAGCAACAAACGAGGGCGAAGACAAGTTGCTCACACTATAATACTAGACGTGTCTGTCGGTCACAAGTTCAAGAACAGAACCGGCTTTTAATAACCGTAAAGTGAAGACCCGGAACCTTAGGTGACAACGACACGACACAAAAGCATATGAGCAGTAAATTGGCCCACTGCGAGCCAAACGCTTAACTGTCAGGAGTCAAGTTACCGCCAGCTAACACACACCGCAGCGTGGAAAAAGTTTATATATCGATGAACTCTGCACTGAAGCAATTGGAATAATTTCTGAAGATATTGCAGGGTCCTTCTCCAAACGGGTAAGGAAATGGGACCAGTTTTTCCAGTAACGTGCACAGACCACCGAGAGGGCAGGGGCAACTTTTGTAAAAGGGCACGCTGAGGTTTTTTTTTTGGAGAACGTTTTTTTTTTGGCTCGTCAGTCTTCTTTTTTACCTTCTTTTAAACCTGTTTCTCTTTTTTTTTATCCTTTTACGCCCCTTCCTGCCACTTTCCTGGCCTTCTTTTTACCCTCTAGGCCCTTTTTCTGGGTGCAGCATCAGCGTTTATCGGTTCAGAAAATCAAAATAGAGGATATTTCCTTTTTACAAAAAGGGCAAAAACGGCATTTTTTCCGAAAAAGGCAGGGGCAATGCCCCCTGCCCGCCACCTGTGCAGCACGCCACTGAGTTTATCATTGAAAGCAAAATAATTTTTTTTTTGCAAAGTGAAACCTCTACCGCGAGTGTTCAGCTATAGCCCTAACGTTAAATACTCAGCCCTTCTAGGCACTTTCCAAACCAAAATCCTAATCAAAACACTGCATTCCATGCTTTGTTTTTTTTCTTTTTCATCTTGTCTTTATGTAGGCCAAACTGTGAATTTTCGTATATGCAGTCTTTATTCTTTGCGAAAGACAAGTTGTAAGCTAAAGTGTTCTAGCAGCTCCGCTAAGACTTTCACGGCAACAAACATGTGTTTTCATGGATGCACAACAGACCCACGTGATTAAGGGAATTTTAATATACACATTGGCTGGATAGGTTTGAACCGATTGGTTAATAAACATTATGGATTCAGGTTCGTTACTCAGCTTTAGAACTTTACCGTACAATTAATGGTTACTGCTCATGTGTCATTTTTTGTGTGTGTGTGCTGCTCGAATCTAGGAAAAAATGTCCCCGGAAAAAATATCCCAGTATAAATATCCCCGGAAAAAATATCCCCTGGTAAAAATATCCCCGGAAAAAATATCCCCGGAAAAAATATCCCCTAGATTGATAATGTTTTCTTATTGGTCGTACGATTTAATTCTGCGGACTTCTCTACCACAGCACGATTTACGGACACCATTACCACAGTGGAATGGACGACATTAAAGTGGCACTGTCACCGATTGAAAAGGAAACGAAAATACCGTGGCGCCATCTAGCGGCAGTGATATTGTTAACCTGTACAGTTTGCTCCCACGTGCACGAGGACATACCAAATTTTCACTCAATAATTAAGGAAGTCTGGCTTGTCTGTTTCATTGAAAGATATGTCGTAGTGCATTCCTCCGTTTGGTGCAAGCAAGTGCTAGCAAGTGATAGTATAGTACTAGGCAGCGCTAAATGTTGCCATATTTTGCCGACTTTAAATCTGTGATAGTGCCACTTTAAGGGGTGGGGCGGGAAAGTAGTTGAATATTAATTAATGGACTATTCACTAATACCGATGTCATACAAGACAGGAGAAGTTTTTGATGTTTTAGTGTTTTTAAACTTTTTTTTGGTTTTGAGGACTAAAACGTTCCTAAGGAAGGTACCAAAATGGAGGACGGAAATGCCCTTAAGGTCCCCAAGAACGTATG
>JAHWFP010007224.1:12842-32095 GCA_023313725.1 Lithobius niger
TTTATTTTTTAAACAAACGTTCGTGTTCATTGGAAAAGGGAGGGGGGAGGGGAGGGTGTGTCGGACAGGTCTGCTCTCCAAATATTTTCCTGCGCATGCCACAAATATACCTATCCTTATTTTTTTGTTAGGGGAATGGAGTACAAACGTAGGTCCACCACCAGACTCTTTTTACTACATGACAACAGTATAAATTACGACTAGATACTCATAAAGGTGTTTTAATATTGCCCCAAATTCATGTTTTATTTTTTCCGGGGATATTTTTACCGGGGATATTTTTTCCAGGGGATATTTATACTGGGATATTTCTTCCGGGGATATTTTTTCCGCTTACCGTGCTGCTCTGCCTTGTTGATAGCAACGTGCATAGAGGATGGCAGGGACTAACTTTCGGTAAAGAAACAATCATTTTTTGGCAGTAAACATTTTTAAGTGCACACTATTTTAGGTCATTGAAAGTTTAATTTGATGGCCCTCAAATTGGGGTGTGGGGAGAGGGAAAGATTTGTTGGCAATCTCTATTATACTAGCATCTGCGTTAGTCTCAGCGAGCGAGGCAGCGTAATTTGGAACATTAATTCACCACAAAAAATTCGGGAAAAATACGAAAATACCCTCCCCCAACAACGGTTCCACACGAATAAGTGTCCCAGATTTAAAACAAACGATACAGAATTTGAGGCCAATCCATCCCAATTTAAAAGAATAAAAATTTAAAAAATAAACTTGGTGACTATTTGTCCTGTGTCTATTGTCTGAATGCCTATTTGTCCGGGCGCCTATTTGTCCGAGTGCCTAAATTGGGGAGCCTATGTGTCCAGAGTCTAATTAGCCAGTGGTCATGTGTCCTACATCCGTCAAAAGGTATGTCCGGTGAACACTTTTGTTTTAATTTTGCTAAAAAAAATAATAATGACAAAAAGGGATATTTTTTGCTAAAAGGGCAAGGATAATTCCCCTTGCCCTCCCCCCTTCGTGTTCACGCCTATGCATGTAGTTGTTGCTGCTGATTCAATCATATATCTCTCTTTTTTACGGCACACTTGACGTTTTTGTTTGTATTATGTATTTCCTTGAGGCGATGGATAGAACAATCCGGGTCACAAGCACAACTCAGATGCGCCTATACCATTTGAGCCATCTGAAATGACGACTCCCAGTCATGCCGCCTCTATTCCGTTCCTATTTCCTATACTGATGCTTACCAAATCTTAGAAATTTTTATAGTGTATAGGCTAGTGATTTTAGCTGCGATGCTATGGTGTTTCCTTTACTGTCAGATTTAACTATTGCTATTTGTGCATTTACTGTTGTGAATTCACTATTATAAGATAGATCAGATTTGTTGCTTTGGCTTGAATTTCAGCAGGCAGGGGACGAGTTAAGGCTATGACGAACACCTCGCAGGGTAACTTTCACTACAGTGCCAGAACTAAACAAAACAGCGCTTAGCCAGACTTATTCCGTTTCGATTTACGTTTTAGTGTTACGGAACAAAGAGTTTATTAAAACAGTTTTCTGTTGCAGGTTGGAAGATACAGACTGAACGGGAAACCTTTCAAAACTCCTTTGCGGGGATTTGTCGTCATGGTTTTTCCTCAGATCCCTCAGTTTGCCTCACAAATACTTGACTTTCCGTCACAACTCAGCGCTGACGATTACAGAGTTAGTGCTTTTATTGACTCAACCACAAAAGGCAAGTAACAATTGCTTATAAATGAAATAGTCAAGTGCATTCTGACTTTGTATTGGTGACAGTTGACTCTATTGATGTTTGATCGATTAATTGACTGATTGATATACTCTACTATGGAGGACTTGCAAGCAGGGCATTTTTTAAGGACTATATACAAGTGGTCTCCAAGAAATCAAAACGGCGTGGTTTGGACATAGACTAGACTAGTGGTGAGGTGTGTGTGTGTTGAGGGGTGGGGGAGGTTGCGAAGGGTGGTTGTTTTAGTAGCATTTTGCTTCGACTGTAGTTGGACTTCAGTGTTACGCGTTGGAGTTGCATTATGTATGTCAAAACTGGTTACCTGAAAGTATTGGGATCACCGCATACTACACTTTATTTATTTATTTATTAATAACTAAATACAGATGCAAACCTATTTACGTTGCCTTTTGGACTTATATGTCAGACTGCCTGAGCGGGGAATCGAACCCAGGACCTTTGAAACCAAAGGCCAAGGTCCTACCGACCGCTGAGCCAGACTGACACGGCCAAAAGGAAACGTCCATAGGCAGCATTTAACACGCTTTAGACGCATGTAAATGTTGCAAAGCATTAATTTCCCAATTTTTCCCCTCGTGAGAAACGGTTTTAATACATTCACTCTAATCTAAGGAAATGTTGCAAAAGCTACTTCACGCAGGATGCTTGAACATAGTGAGGAGGTATGTCCTTTTAATGGGTTGTTCATAACCAGAACTTTATGTAGGCGTGCTAGACTCACCGAATGACTATTAATAAAACGTTACGGTATAGGCTTGGCACATTGGGTTAAGTTGGAGACATTTATTCATTTCAATCTAGTTAGTGTTTGTGCAAGGAAATGTCTGGTTGGATTGATCGACACCACTCGGAACCGAACCGACGTCTTACTACCCAGACGCTAACCGATCTCCGATACCTGTTCGATTCACAATCATTATTTACAGAAAAACACTTGTGTCCCATTAGCTTTATTAAATTTACTGAGTTTGGTTGCTTCGCTGTTTTTGGTTGTTGTAAACTAATTTTGTTTACAATAAAATAAATTGCGTCTAAAATTTTGACTTGTATATCTGTTATTACGGGTTGTCCATGAAGTTTCTGCTCGAATTCTGCTTTAAAATGCCGCAAACCGCATTTATTTATCTCTTATGATTCAAACGTTATGGAAAAGTCCGAGTTTTTGAAACTATTTACGGTGTTATGGCTGCGCTAGACCAAAACGGTGTATCGGTATCGGCGTGAATTTTGTTGCCAATTACGATCCGATATCGATGCCGATGTCAATATGTACAAATGACGTTAAAGGGACACCCGGCCTGCCTTATAACAGTTCGCGCTGGTCGCCTTCCGCGCAAATACGAACACAAGGTCGTCTGAGATAGAAGCTGCGAAAGAACGTAGCTACTGTCTCATTTGGCATTGTGCCTAATAGACGATCCGGCATGAACGCATTAATCGTGTCGTCACAAACCGGAATGATTCTCGTATTTTAACATTATAATTTTCTAGGCTAGTGTCTTACAATTTTGCTTCGGCGATCTATTGGAATAATTAATTTCAATTTTTACCGCATTACGCTTGTAGATTTTTGATCTTATGGTAATTATTAGCAAATTAGTACATGCACACACATAGATGAAACGTCATAGTTATTGTAAGCGCGCAAAGCATTATATAGTTACGGGTCTTTCTTAAATAAAGTTCCATTATATTCAACAGAAAATCTCCTAGACGCCACATTTAAAAAAGGATTTTTAGCGAGATCGAAAAAAATGGCGCTGGGAGGTATATCCCTTTAATCTGCGAACGAACTCCGTTGCTCTTGCAGTAAGCGTCGATACACGCCGATACACGCCGAAAGCAGACCTTCTGCCTCCTGCTTCCATGGCAACCAGTGGTCGGCTGGCGCTGCAGCTCTACAATGGAGAGGGAAGTGTAGCAGCGCAGCCCAACCCCAGCATATTACGGGTCGTTTACAGAAATTCGTGAACTGCTGACCGAAGAAAGCACATTTTTTGATCGGTATATTTGACGGCTTGCTACGTTTACGCAAGCACGGTGGATAAGCAAAAGTGTGTTAGGAATGCCCGCAGAGGTGGGTGGGGACGTACAAGCACACGTTAGAAGTTGCTCCCCGTTACCCATTTTATTAATGAACCCAGCGCAACAAGGCTGTAAATTCGTCACTTGCCCAGCTTAAGCAACGAAGCCGTAGGCCGTAAGGTCAAGATCAGGTAGGTAACACGTATGACATAATTAAATAAAGAATAAATCACAAGGTAAAGGGTTAACGAAGCAAACAGTCTGCCCTAAAGAACGTTGCTTTCCCTCCTTGTTTATGTTTGTGACCTCTAGGTCACCACTGAGAAAGACTGTACAGCCACTTAGCTCGGCTGGAGCCTGCAGCCAGTATCCGCCCCGGCAGCGCAGTGGTTAGAGCGCCCGGACTATAGACAGCGGGAAGTCGTGGGTTCGATTCCCAGTCGGTGCAGTTGTCTTTTCTTTCTTTCTCAGATTAGTGTATCGTGTATCCTCACAAGGCCAGTTTTTAAGGCAGACTGTTTGCCGTTTATGACATAACTGTTATTGCGATATGATATTCCTAGTCTAGCTTCAACTCTTCTGAAGATCAGGAGATTTTCCCGTCAAAACAGGAGATTTTCATGTTTCTCCCCTCCCACTCTTTCTATTCAGCTTCCCCTTCTACTCTGTTCCAATTATTTCGGTCTTGGAAGGGGGGGGGGGTAGGGCACCCTCATAGCCTAGGGGAAGGGGTATGGGCACCTCTTTTAGTACTAAACATAGTCATACTCAACGAAGTAACACGATGGAGCCAACATGAGCAGATGTGACGTGACTTTTCCCAAACTTTTCTCAACTTTTTCCCAAACAAACCAACCACCCCCCCCCCCAAAAAAAAAAAAATCAGCCGCGGGGGGCGTAAAAGTCATTGGAAATGTCTGTTTATCAGTTAATTTGTTCATAACTTTTTTCCTTGGTGGAACGAAGAAAAATAATCGTACAGTAAAAATAAACTGGTTATCTGTTTTCTTTTAGGGGACTTTGCACAATTTGTTTATGTTAACAAGTGTACTGAAAACACAAAATAAAATTATTCGGGTTCTTTGGATGGACAATGCAAAAACAAACGTGAAAAAAAAATTCAAGCCGGGTAAAAGAACATCCTTAATATTTTATCCTGTGAGCCTATTTGATTAATAACAAAAAACTGTTTCGGAATGGCAAATCATTCAAGAAACATAAAGAAAAATAGTACGATCTGAACCGGTATAAACACAAATGAACACTTAGGAGAAATGGGTTGGAAAATAATAAAAATAAGAATACGAATCTTCACTTGGATGTCGGCCCAAGTAATTTTTTCGAATATTGGGAAACATCTAGATAACAAGGTCTTCAGTTTTAACTAACTACCGTGTGATAGTATTCTGTAGTTTTGGACCTCAAAATCTAAAATTAAAACTTAATCAATAATTTTTTCTTCAAGTCCTCTCCACACAATAATAAATCGCTGAATTCTATCATGCATAAAAAGAGTGTTTATATTTCGATGTCTGCAGTGGCATCCAGTTTGTGTCCACTGTATACTTATGATGTGGCGAGTTTTAATTAAGTTTTAATTAAGAGTCTGCATGTGATTTCTATAGACTTTATTATTGTTAACACTTTTATGTAAAATATTGGTTAATATTTGTTAATACTGAGTGTGTGCCTGTAGCTAGTACGTACAAGTAAGTCATCACGTCGGGTTATTTACTAGTTATTATACCACGCGCCATGGCTGTTTGCTGTGACGTGCATATCACGTGACTGGGCTAGTCCAATCAAACGGCCAAACAGCCGTTGTTCTCGTTCGTCATTGGCTAACTCATGGTGACGTCACGGCAAACAGCCATTGCGCATGGTCAAAACATTTTTTTTTTTTTTTTGGGGGGGGGGGGGGGAATTCCTCATTGGCAGGGTGTGGAAAAGTTGCTCTTGGACATCACTATCACACACAACAAAATTCATCACTCTGGGGTCATGTCTTGCCCGTGCCCCAAGAGCCTTCAAGTTTAATATTGTTTGGCAATGGGCGGAATGGCAAAAAAGGCAAAAATTTGACTGTTTTAAATCTAATTTTGAAGACTGTTTCATTCGATTCTCTCAGAAATTACGTTAACATGCCGTAATGACAAAGAGTTTTATTTTTCTTAAAAACTGTAAAAATAATTTAGCTTCTGAAATTGACCAAAATGGCCTTTTAGGCCAATTTTGGCCCATAACTACTACTTATACTATTGCGTAGAAAAAAAATTGGGGGGGGGGGCAATTACGGTTACCGTTCTTAGTTTCTAAGTGCTTAAAATGCGACAATGTTAAAATTAAATTTTAAACCAATCAAATCATAATTTTTGACTTTTTTACTGTTCCACCCACCCATTGCCGTAGAATGTTAAACTTGAAGGCCCTTGAGGTACCTGAAAACAAGACCCCCCCCCCCCCCCGGGGGAGGGAGGGGTTTTGGGTGTAATAGTGATGACCAAGAGCAATTATGACACCATTTCAATGAGGAATTCCATAAAAGGGTTTTCTGCACACCATCCTACTAGATATTAATGATAAAAAAAAAGAGCTTCGATTTCATCTATCACTTTTCCCTTTTTCCCAGAGGCGGTCCGAAGACAAAATATTGGTTGGAGGGGGTGTGGGGGTTTTGAAGGCTATAAATTTCGACTAGATCCACTTTGTGTCAAATTTTGAGGAATTTTAGCCTATTTTTTAATATTATTTCTGTCTTATCCCCATATTTGACCCATTGTTTCGACCCAGACTTTTGGTTGAGGCTGAAGAAAGGGTGACACCCCCCCCCAACCCGCTCCCCACAAACACACACTACACACTTTCCCCAATATTTTCGGTCCTGACAGTCTTCTCCGATCGTTGTTAACACCGCAAGCGTAATCGAACATCTTTTTCCTTTCTGCAGCTGTCATCATGGCCAATTTGGTCGGAATATTCGTAGTCCTGGGAATGTGGGGAGGTTACAGGAAGTTTTTGCGTCGAGCTGTTGGTAGTTTGGAGACAGAGGAAACGTACGAAGAACTAGAGAAAGTCCTGTCACTCATGGCCAAAAGTGAATCGGACTTTTGCGGACAAAGACTTATCTGTGAAATACATGCTCGGAAGGATGAAAAAAGTTTAGGAAAAATTGAAAGGAACGTCATTGAAATATTCAGGTAAGTATTTGAGTCATAACAGCAGTTTGTATTTAACAATTTTAAAAATAATATTAAAAATTCTTGTAGTTTCGTTAGCCTGAACGAGGAGTGTTGAACACTCTGATCCACATTGTGATGGATTGCAACGCCCATCTTGGTGAATTTTTGTGTGTCTAATGTTTGTGTACGACGCTCTAGGGGCTTATTTGGTAAGTATAAACAACTGGAATTCCCCTTAAAGCTCTTCGAATTTATTCAACTAAGCAAACGGCAATAGTTTTACTATAAGCTTAAACAATAACGCGCCAGCATCGATTGTGATTCCATGATCAAAAGCGAAGCTGATAAATTTCAACTTCACCACCAAATTGTATGGTATACTGTTGTGAGTTACATGTTTGCTGTTATTTCGATGGACTACATTGCGTCCATGATAGTTCGTATCCTTACACGGTATCTTTAACTCTGAAAGGAATTTAAATGCTTGAAGCTTGTTGAACATTAGGCTACTATAGTCGCCGCGAAAAATTACGTACGGCATTACCGTGTCTTTTAATTAAGCATGTGGTAGATATCGAATGATGATGAATTTTATCTTTTATTTGGAATGCCACAGCTGCACACATAATATACGTTCACTTACGCTAAAAGAGTTTTCAGATGCAAGTGAAGTTAAAAAATTTTCATGCTTCACCTTGAAGTGTTGACTAATTCTGTAAGATGGCGGGTTGTGAGGTGTGTTTTCAGGTTTCGTCATTTAGTATTACTTCTTGTGCTTTCGAAGCGGACTGATTAAAATACATTTAAATTATAACTGGACAACGACAGGTGCCAAGAACAAGAATTATTACATTCAAAGCCAGGAGATACCGTGTAAACAATATGAATGTGTATTTCAAAAGAAAACTTTAATTTGAATGAGCAGAATTACAAACACGTGTACAAGTTTCAACGGTAAGACAGACGCCTGTTTTGTGCAAATGTTTTTACCTTGTGAGTGCGCGCTGGCATTTTTTAAGGTATTTTTTGTTTTGTTTTGAAATTTTGCTCCTAGAAAAGGCAGAATTAATTTTTCTGCCGAAATATTACTTTGTATTTGTGTATTTTCTGCTGGCTTTGAGTGTGGTCATTTTTTTTTCGAACTAAAGGTATTAGTACGTTGAATCATTTCCCATGTCAAGCTTCACAAAATAAGACTAAAATAAGACTCTGTTAAAGCCTAAACAGAGATTGTATTTTGTTTTGTACCAGTCGCTAGCAGTTTCATTTGTTTTTTCATTTTAAAAGACTTTCTTTTATATTTTCAGGCACGTGAACTCTACTTCGCTTCGGTCTGATAGAATCGTTGACGTTTACAAGAAGGCAGCCATTTTGGGGTCCTCCACCAATAGTGAGACATGCAGAGACAGCTATCACTCCTGCGAGTTACAATCGTATGAACTGGCGAAAATCATAACAGCGGCTAATAAATTAAACACTTGACGCAGAATGAACGCATCCATGATAAGGCTTTGTGTTCCTGAAGTGAATTTTGAAAACCACTCCAAAAGAGTATACCTTAGTACGTACTATAGGTTTACAATACACCCTTGGGCACAGAAACAACGGTCATAGTTAATTTAAAACGTTTGATATAACTTGTATTGAGCTTGCTGATTATACCAGGTGACCATTCGCATCTTCAAGATGTGTGTGGAAGCATCGTTGGCAGCGTAGACCGATTAAGCCGGATTTCATTATCAAGATTAGAAGTGAGGTTTGTGTATCTCACAGACTACAGGCGTGGCATAAAAGGTGTGACAATTCGTGGAGACAATTATTCGAACACTCATTCTGACCCCATGCGGCGAGTTGTGGAACGAGATACCGTTTTTATTTTGTGGAAACCTTATATTAAAAATTACATTTTGTAGGTAGGTTTTTACGTAATAAATATGTGTGAAAGATATCATTTATGCTGCGATTAAGCAGTAGCTGTAACAGTAGCGTTTAAACGACCTTGCTGCGAGCAAGAAGTTTTATTTCTCAGCCCAATGCCCACTGGAGTAGAAATTGCGTGTCTTGCCTCCTAGCTCCACGCAAGTTCTCGCACGTACTGGGAAGTTAATGCCTCTTTTTTTACTACGGCAAAATACAATTTTGGCGATGTTAAATCAACTGGCGTTGAGCTAGGAAGCTAAATCCGCAGCTTCTCTCCCACACGACCGTGTGACAAAGCTGGTGTTTCACCTTGTATACTCTCACGCCCTATACGGATGTGTATGCATTTATAAACTCCTGACAACACTTAGAAGGTGTGCATCGTATCTTTTGCAGTGAGTTTTCAGATATCGGTCTGCGTATTGATACTTCTGAAGGAAATTCAATTTTGTCCGTTGCAATTTCGATAAGCTTTAGAACCAAGAGAAGTTTTTTATCCGTTTCAGTGAAGTCTTCACCGGAAGTGAAGAGATCTTCGCGGAAGGCAGTGATTTATCCACCTCAGTGAGTGTTAAAAGGAAATCGAGTGTTTCATCTGTCACAGTAAGGCTTTAACATGAAGTTTATAGGGTATTCTCCTTTACCGTGCACTGCATCTTTGTTCATGGTCGAAAATACACTAAATTCAGATTTCAGATTTTATTGTGGACATAAGCGGTCCGGAGCCATGCGCGCTAAATTTACACTCAACAATGCTGCTGGACGTATCTTCGACAAATTTCTGACGTGGGATCAGGTAGTGCTGTAACACGCTAATTACGTATTGCAGGGTGCAACGTGAGTCAACCCCCGTGGTGCACCTTGCAGTTACATATGTTGCTTGAGCATTCAGTCAACTTCCGCCCAAACCGGAACTTGGCCGAACGCCAACAGCCGGGTAACGAGCCAGTCCTCCTGTTCAAACCAGTTAGAACCGGCTCGGACCTGTTAGACGGTTACGCAACGTAATGCCTCAGGCGACTTCTATTGTTCGGTTTCCCCCCCCCCCCCTATAAATATGAGATATGAGGGTCCGAACCATAGAAAGCTAATGGGTGTAGGGCAGGCAACTCGAAAGGTTGTCCGAGGATTAGACCAATCTGCAACTCGTGTTTAATGCCCAATATGTGTGACTCGGTGCATAGTCCCCTAGCTATGCAGTAAGGAGTGAATTGTGCTCGAGATATTCTTGAAAACAATCGTCTACTCCCTGAGTACGTCACAGTGCGGCTCGTTTGTTTTCTTTGGGCAAGCGTTTTGATTGCTGAGTACGGTTAAGTATAAAATTTAGCGTGTTTTCAGCTGCGTCTGTGAAGGAAGCAGGAGTTTTATTATATCTGTTTATAGTTAGCTTTTAGAGGGGTGAAGAATTTGTCCGTACGACTCAGTGAGCTTTGAAGAAAGTAAAGGATCAAGTGGGTATTTTCTAATACAAAATTATAAGTGACGTGAGAGACAAACACCCAGCACCAAGATTCGCTTGAAAGGATATTTTAGTTCAATGCCTACCATAGTTCTTATCTGGTTTCACCCGGCGAACATGAAGAAGAGGACAGAAGAACTAGTAAACTTAGCCTATAGAGCTACATAGATAAGAGGCGGCAAAATGTTGTATGTTGCCTAGCAACTAAACCGTGAATAGACATCATAGCATTCCACGTTGTAAAGCTGGATCTTCTCACGCCTGACTGATATAGTTTGGTCCACATTACGTTTGCACATTACGTTTAACGCTACGTTTTCTTGCGCTGTGTGTGCAAAAACATGTGGTATCACACTTGTAGTCTTTGCACAGTTAAGAGAGTCGACGAGAGGGATATTTACGTGTTTTTTTTTTTTGCACTCGTTTTAGTGGAGGGAAACGTGGCGTCATACAGTCCGCTTCCTGCAAACATAATGTGGAACAAACTATAGGGCAGTGACACGACGCAGTATTATTGTGTATAACTCTATGGTGGAGCCAATAACTGGGTTAGCTGCAAGGTGCACTGGTGGGAAGAAGGAAAATCGTCTTACTGAAGCCAATGCTATTAGAGTGAATTTCTTAAGCCTATAACGCATGATTTTTGTTGTTGGTGAAAACAACGTTCTTTTAAGACTAAGAAAACCGCTCTCAAAGCACTGTCTTGACTAGAAGTGCCGTTGTTTTCCGTTACATTTTAATCTAGTGCAATGCCCACCAAATTGTATCTCGTAGCCAAAATGACGTCACATGACGCTGCTCTATAGTTGGCCGACGTAACGTAAGAGCACATATTACAGCTCTAAACTCGTGGTAGCCGTCTTGCCATTGCTTGATTCTTCGTTTTTATTACTCTGGACGCCCCAGTTACTGAATCCACATAGGGCCCCAAATTGTCTTGAACCGGCCCTGCCTTTTAGGCTCTCTGACGAGCAGTAATCAGATACTACCTGAGAGCACGGGCTCATGGGTGTCCACTGATATATGAGAAAATTGCTGTAGTACGATCGTTGCTTCGTTGTGTTTGTCGCACTTCCCATCTGTTCTGCTCGGATAGGAAAGAAGGCCGCTCTGTCGGCCACCTTTGTTGTAAGCGGCGATTCAAACTGAGCCGCTAACGACAATATGACGACTCCCTATGCGCATGCTTATTCCCCAAGCGTGGAGCGTTCTCTCCCCATCACGACGAGGACTGCACGATTGGGACCTGACCTTTCGCGAAGGGACACTAGAATTTGTCGAAATGTCATAAGCTCATCATTTCGTGACTGCAAGGGAAACCCCGGCGCCGTGGGTTGTTGTCCACTTTATAACCTGTTACGGTTTGTTTTTCCCCGCAGCTCGTTTAGGGTAATCATCGATACAACCACAGGAATCGCCATTTGCAGTGCAGTGTGCTATTAGTCCCTTCTGACCAATTTTAACGAAAATTCCCACAGAGATAAGCTAGTACAAAATTTCACATTCTATTAAAGTTCTAGCGCAATACACAGTGGCGTAACTAGGGTTTTGTACTGAGGGGGCAACACTAGGTATTTAGCCGAATGGTGTAAAGAGAGAACCGAATAAAAGCCCCGGAAGCTGATGCATTTTTTTTGCTATTTTCCGGCATTTTCTGTCCTTGTAAAGTGCCGTTGGAAATATTTTTATAAAATCAGTTTTGCTGACTGCATTATACGCATAAAGAAATTTTGTAATGTAAATCTTTCAGTTTTTCATACTAGATGCTTATTTTTTAAACACTGATACTTTGTTGGGAATTTTAATCAAAATATGGTGTTAGTAATTCTTACTGTTTATCTTTACTGATTTTCGTATTCCTCTATTTGTTACCTGGTTACTTTAGTGATTTAAAGGAGAAACAGTAGGAGTATAAATTAGCTAAGATGAAAGTTGCGTCTTTGACCTCAAAATGCAGCCATATGACGGTAAATAATTTTTCAGCTATGGAAAAAGTGACTTGGCCAATTTGCCGAATAAGCTTTCAAAATCTCACAGAGGGAGCGAATTGCCCCTTTGCCCCCCCCCCCCACTAGTTACGCCACTGGCAATACACGACTTCACATTTTCTTAATGTTCTAGCTTAAAACTTCACGTTGTCTTAACGTTCTAGCACACACACACACACACTTCCCATTTTAAAGTTCTGGCACAGAAAAGTTATGTGTTATTAGAGTTCTAGCAGATAATATCACGTTTTATCAAAGTCCTAGCATAAAATTTCACGTGTTATAGTTTTGCACAAAATTTCACATTTTTAAAGTTCTAGTAAAAAATTTCACATTTTATTAAGTTCCAGGACAAAAATTTCACAGAAAATTTTACAGTCAATTAAAGTGACTCGCCTCCTTGCCGTATAATTGCTTCAAACAGGTGTCAGTCCGCAAATTGTTTGTCGTGTCACTTACTGGCGCGGAAACTAAGATGCAATGGGGCTTTCCCTTCGGCCCCAGCCGGGCTTGGCTTCACGGGGCGACGAAGAGCACGAACTGCTAATTTCGCGTTGGGCTATACATACAAAATCCTCGGATTACAACATAATATCTTCTAGCCTTCTAGCCACCACATTTTATAATGTTTTTGTGGCCGGAGATTGATTACGGTACGTAGGTGATATTGACACCTTGTGTAGTGCTTGATTTTGAAAAGTCAGAAAAACTGATAACGCATTTCGTTCAGAATGTATATCCAGGCCCGTATCCAGCTACTGAAGCAGTGGCGTAACGTGAGGGATGCGGAGGGTGCAGCTGCATGGGGGCGGGGGCCCCCCCCACGCGGAAGGACGGTAGAGGGGGGCCCACGGACAAATAAAAAAAACGAAAGGGAAGAGGGACAGAAAATAATCGAGAGAAATAGTTAATTTTATAGCTTTATTGTAGGTTTACATCTAAGTTGTTATTGCTTGTATCCACGGATTGCCCCTTCCTTTCCTGTGTTTCTCATCTATGAACGTATGAAAACACCAATGCATTGATTGATTGATTGATTGATTGATTGATTGATTGTATGAACACCAATGTTCATGGATTGCGATCTTTTCTTACTATTCCCGTGCTGGTGTCAATCGCAGAACTATTAAGTCTTAAGACTATTCCATCAACAGCGAGCCACACTGTCCTTTACAGCTTTTCCTTCTTTCCCTCCCTCCTAACCGCATGGGTCAGGCCCCTTAACTCACTTGCGTTTAATGCTAAAACTTTTAACGAGATTGGGTAAGGGGGACGAGGGGTGGAGGGGAATGGGAATGGGGAGGGACGGGGACTTCACATTAAGGGTACTGGGTGAGGGGAAGTTGTGGGTGAAAGAGGAAGGGGACTTGACAGACGATTTACCAAGCACATGCCGTCCTTAGACGGGTTACATGCTATTATATATTTATATATATACATTTTCGTTTGTGTGTGGTGGCACCGAGTGGCAGGGAGAGGGGGAGCCCACTATAATTTCTTGCACCGGGGCCTACACCGACTAAGTTACGCCACTGTACTGAAGATAGAAGGGTGGGAGGTGAGGGACCGAAAGTCAACATTTTGAACCTTTATTGAGTGATGAACGCTCACAGCGGTGCGAGCAGGGGTTATGGATGGGGAGCACTTACTCCCACAAAATTTTTTTTAATGGACCGTCGCAAGGTGTAAAATAATGAATACCAGAAGCGTAATTTCAAAATAGAGGCTCAGAGGTGGAAGCGCATTTGTAACGGAGCCTACCAAATACAGGACGACTGTCGTTACGTTAAATATCTGCTAAATCATATGGAGTAAACCAAGACGAAATTTCAGAAGAAACGAATGCAAATTTATTGACATTCGAAGCAGAATAAATAAAGGTTTAATAAAGCATTGGTTCGTTACCGTGCGTGACTAGGCATTGCTCACAAGGAGGAGGAAGCGATACTACCATAACAACAGATGCTAGGTTTCCCGGCTAACGATCCCGGCAATTAATAGTTGCACTCAATATTAAAATACCAAACCACGAAAGGTACAACAACCATTTCGGACAGATCAAGTTAAACGCCCAACAAAACTCTTTCATAACGAAACCACGAAAATTCGGTGTTTTCCTAACCACCCAACAAACCCACTAACTACAGGAACGACACCAGTCAGGAGTTTCGTCTCAACCAAACCCAAAATGTCTACTTTAGAGCCTAAAATTTCTACATCCTCCCTCTCATTCGCTCCTCCCCTCACATTCCAAACGCAGAACATGAAAGCAATAAAGCAACGCTACTACACACTTAACTGGAGGAAACCTGAACTTGCAACAACTCAGTTTCCTTCTCTAACAAACTAAATCCAGAATCGAAAATTGAAAATTATTTCTCCAGAATCGAACTGTAAGTTGGAACTGCTGCTCCCAGCAGTCATAGCACCGTCAAATAACCCAGAGCCTAACAATATAACATCACACTCTTCGCTATCACTGGCCCAACAGCTCCCTTGACCAGATTCCAGAACCTCACCACTGCACTGAACACCACACAGATTTGTCGTCTCAGTACCACTGGCAATCACCGACCCTTCACACATGTCAACACAACACTCTGTTACCTCAGCCACATCACTAAATGGATACTCACTACTCACCACTTTGATGCACAAAACCGCCACCTCATTCAGCACCATACACTTGGGCCCACTTTCACATGGGGGGGGGGGGGGGGGTCATACGCCAATAACCCTACTCCTGGCTCTGCCACATCCAACTGACCTTTGCCGTCATCTTCCACCACCAGGAGCGATTCCTCCACATCTTAACCGCTCTCCAAACAACGAAGAGAAGCTATTCGAACCAATTGCAACTACTTTCGGGTGTGTGGGAGAACTTGCCAATGCGGAACGAGACCTTGATACTTTACATCAACGATATCATCGTTGCGTAGACCAGCCCACTTCAGTCTCCAACTGTGGTGCACTGTAACACGGACCATCCACTCCAGACACATCCCAGACCACGCCCTCCACTACCACAGGAGCTGTTTCGGGCGGAACCATGTGACCGCATGCCTGTCGCATGGCTCAAAGGCAGACACCCTCTACAAAACTCCGCGCCACAGACCACACGATCGTGACCTCGGATTCCACACCTTAGACATCTGGGAGGCCTCTCCGCAATAGCTAGTAGCCCTTCCATCCTCAAAACTTTGATGACATTAGGAACCACATCCGTGATGATAGAGTCCTTCAGCTGCAGCACACTGGACCGAATGCCGTTGCGGCAGTGCTGCAACCCATCTACCTTGTGACACTCGTGAACCAGCCTCACCACACCATCATAAAGCCTTCACAATTCCTGCATTAGAAACGGCCAATGGCAACCGATGAAGTTTAAGCCGTAGCGAACGATCATGAAGATCGTAGACATCCGCTTGATAACCACCGACTTGTAATCGCCCCACTTCTTTCACCAGTCGTTTAGCCTCCTTGTCACAACAATATGGATCACATATTTGCAAGCTACAACTATGATGCAGTAACAATGCTGCCAACTGTAACATTTTAATTCCGTAAAGTTACCAGTCAGTATACTACGCATGGTAATACCTATCATATCAAAAACCAAAACTGGTAAAAGGGACCGCCAAGTTCCAAATGGTTCGGCCCTTCAAAGGAGTGACATCAACACACCAAAACATTCGCCAAGTTAATTGCACCGCTTAATAATTCGAAGGTTAAATGAAAACTAGAACATTGCTACTTTCGGTAGCACTGTTCAAGTTTTCATTTAACGTCCAAGGTATTATTCGGTGCGATTAAGTTGGCGAATGTTTTGGTGTGTTGATTTCTGTGCCCTGCCGCGCCGTCCCTGTTATGCCCCCATGCTCCCTTTTACCAGTTTTGGTTTTTGATATGATATCACTCCTTTTTTTTTTATTCTGTATTGACTCAACTCCACTACCGTGCAGATGAGTAATAAAGTGCCACGTCAACAAGAAATTGGTTTTCAACAATTTCCAACTACCTTTTGCCTATAGGCCGAACCATTCTCAACTTAGTCATCTCTTTATTGGCTTTTGGTTTGGTTTTAATTTTGTTGTAATTTGTTGTATTTAGTTAGTTTAGGTGTGTTGATATCACTCCTTTGAAGGGCCGAACCACTCTCAACTTGGTGGCCTCCTTACCAGTTTTTGGCTTTGTTATTTTGCTTTGTTTTTACACTTGGTTTATTTTTCGTGAATTGGACGTGAATACAATTTCTTTGCAACATTGTTTAGATTTATCGTGATACACTAGTGTGTGCCTAGGCACGTACCTCAGTATGCACGTTCTCATTGTCGGAACTTTGGCCGTCCAATGAGAGACGGTGCCGACAATACTAACAATAGTTATAACAATATTTTCGTACTTATGCGCCCTCCCACGCCATCCCTGTTATGCCCCCATGCTCCAAACCATAAAAGGTACGCAGTTCGTATTGTACTGCACCCATTCGTCCAATTTCATAGCTGGAAGCCTCCCCGTTATCTCGGAATCGATGAATAATCACCCTATGGGATTTAACATGGGGATGACGGCTAGTAACACATTTTCAACGTTATTGAGAGGCAGATCTTGCGTTGAAAGCAGCGTAGTTGGCATTCAAACACGAGTTAATTTTTGTCAGGTGGGTCATTGCTCTCAATTTCAACACAATTTAAGCTTTTGTACCGAATTATTATTTTTCCCCAAGTACCTAAAATGTGCCCAACTATGTTTCAAGATATAAGACACTGACGCAATGGCGTCGCGCTACAATGGTTTACAACCTCGACAATTGAATTGATGTGATGTTTGTTGTGATGTTTGTTGCCTAACTTGGCGCGACATACTAGCGTGTGTCTAGATAATCGATTACTCGGTAGCCTGTCACTAATCATGGCATATTGTTAAGCTACAATAACCACTCCTCTCAGACTTTTCTTTTGCGTGGAAACTCAAAATGTTGAAATGGCAATAAGTTTGGTTTTTACTTTGAGACAAAAAAGGAATACAGTGTTCAGATTAACGTCTTTTTCAACTGCTGAGGTTATCTTGGGAGGAAGAAAAACAATTTTGCTATGCAGCATCTTTTACATGCCACAGTCGACATGAGCATAAACGTATTTCCTGATGGCACATGGCGGGTTGCATATTTAACATCAGCATTGTAAAATTCAAGACAACCATAAATCCACTGGAATCTGTTAAAGTACCGTAGCCAGTGGCAGCCAACTAACAACTGATTGTAATCCTTCCTGTTAATGTATTCCCAAATGTCAAACCATAAGGCATGTGTTGGGAGTGAAATGTGTCCAGAATGCCACATTTGAAACAGATGGGATTCATAAATTATTTTAGCTAAGCAGAATTGGTAGCAGCAGTAAGCAGAAACATAAAATCTAAACCATTTTTTCACTCAAAAGCAAGTGGGACACTTTATTGAGAAATCCCCAATGCTTACAGAAAATAGGGACAGTCTATTTTCACTAAATTCTAGGCTACTTCGTAGAATATTTATTTGCCATCAGCTTCGTGAGATTCAACCAAACCATGTATCCTCTGGAATCTTTTAACGTTACATAGCCGGATTAGGCTGGGTAAGATTTTAATGAAGTGAGCAGTGACCTACTACAATACCATAGCCAGAGATTTAAATTTTAGATTTTTATTTTAGGGAGTATTGATCGTACCAGATCTTCTGTCCTACAAACCGTCATAACAACTACAGTAAAGAAGACTATAATTACAGCTATTACTTCACATAAACAACAAGTACAACACTATTAATAAAACAACAATATGCACTTCACTGGTATCACTACTGAACTGTGCCCTTCATATAAGCACAAGTTAGAAACTGCCAGCTTCAACAATAGCTCAGAGCACTCGAAGACTGAACGAGTGCTATGGGCCAGATACCTAGGAGACGCTGCAGGGAGGGTCAGTGCTGGTCACCAAGGCAAAATTAATGTAAGTGGAGGCACTATGCAGATTGCACAAAGATTAGTGCCTTTCATCTAAATAGCAATCAAACACAATACCTTCCTAAAGCACCGAACAGAACGAACCAAACGCACCACTGTTGTTGACAGTTCAGCTCATTTCCTATTATAGCCGTGTCGATGTGGCTTGCTTACGTCAACGTTCGTCAGCGATGAATGTGTTTCCGGTACCTCACGCATGCTCAAAAGCTCCAACACTGGCAAACACCCACAACCACCTCCCCGAGATGGTTTGCAATTTGGCAATGCTCGCGCCTGGTTACATCCATTAGACAAGCCTGGTCCAATCAATTAGCCACGTATGGTCACGTTAAAGGTATGAGGTAACGAGGGGTCTGTTGAGCTTGTTGATTTTGCTGGGCTGTGATTGCAATTTCGGAAGGTTCTAAACAGCTAACGCAACGTTACTGCGCACGTGCGACGTGAAGTTTGGAGCCAAACTGTTTCTAACAGTGGTGCGTTTTGTTCGGTCGTTTAGGAAGGTACTGTCAGTCTTGTGTTTGTTTTTAAAACAAAAAAAGATTTAATTCTAAAACAAATGTGTTAAATGAAGAGAAATAAAACTGGAGTGGGAAGATAATTAAAATTTGTTTCAATTTTATGGTGCACAACAATACTAGAAAATGGCTTAGCGCTACACACGATACAGCCATACATTCAATGCCGGATTAATGGAAGTGGAAGTTCTGTGCAAATTACTGTTCAGGGAGTAGGGTCTTTTTCGTAAGCGGTGTTTAGTGAGGCTCTCATTCTTGTGAAGGCTAGACTGGAGGCCCTCGGTACTGTCTGTGTAGTCTGCCCACTCGATAGTGTGGCCCTGCTGGTCACAAGCTGGCAGATGAAGCCTCTGCAAATCATAGATCGGACAGTCTAATGAGAATCAGAATCAGAATCAGAATCAGAAATGGCTTTTATTGCATAGTA
>JAHWFP010007233.1:0-14283 GCA_023313725.1 Lithobius niger
CACAAGGCCAGTCTTTAATGCAGACTACTTGCTTCGTTTACCCTTTACCTTGTGATTTCTTTCTTTATTTATTACAAAGTTATTAAGTTTAAGCATAAAATGAACAGTATGTACATTGATTGAATTTTATGTATAAATTATATAAACAGTATTTGTTGTGTAATGCACGTAGCTTTCGTCGCTAAAACAAGTTCAATAAACTTAGAGCACGTACTATGCTGCGCAATAAATATTATGATTATTATTGTTATTATTGATGGCATATCTAGGATTCGTAGCCATGACTGAAACACCAATTAAGAGAAGAACTGAACAAAAAATAAAATTGTAAAATCGTGCATTGATTTAATTTATACCAAACTGCATAAACATCATGCAAAGAGCATGCGATTAAAGTAAAAATAGCTGACCATTATTTTACAGCAGTTAAATGGTGGAATGATAAGTTTTATGCGGGGCTTCTATTTTCTGCCGGACTGTTGGAAGAAGTTTGACCGGGGGGGGGGGGGAGGTAAGCGTAGAGGTAGAGGTTCTTTCATGGGTAGGTTAGAGCATCCACGGCGCAGGCTTGTTCGTCCGGGACTGGGCTGATGAACTGGGGAAGTCTGGCTTTGTGCCTCGTGGCGAAGAAGTCGATCATTGGTTTGCCCCATAGGGTGAAGAGATATTCGCAAATTGATTTCTTTCGAGTCCATTCCCCTGAAGGAGGTTTGTTGCGAGAGAGGGCATCTGCTATCACATTTCGGTTGCCAGGGATGTGTAGAGGCTGAAGAATGGTGTTGAGGTTTTGGCAAAGTTTGAAGATGTCTGATGTGATGTGGTGTAGTTAACGGGAGCGGGATCCACCTTCCTTCCGGATATAAGCAACTGCAGCGGTGTTGTCGACTTGAGCTTGGACAATTTTGTCCGCTACAAGGTGCTGTTAGTGAGTGAGTGCTGCGTAGATGGCATTCATTTCTAAGACGTTGATGTGATCATTTGAGGTGGGTGGCCAGATGCCAGATGTTTTGTGGTGTTGGATGTGGGTGTGGGATGTGGGTGTTTTGTGGTGGTGTATGTGGCTGCCAGTTGTTTTGTGTTGTTGGATGCTTGGGTGCCCCATCGTTCCAGGGATGCATCAGTTAACAGAAGAAGGTCTGGGATGTGTTCATGAAGGAGGACCGTCTTCGACAGACTGAGTTTATTTGTCCACCAAAGCAAGTTTTACCATAGGAAGTAGTGCGAAGGGTCTGAGGCGAAGGGTCTTCCTTCAGAGCGAAGGGAGTTCAGGGCGAAAGGTCTTCTTTTGGGCGAAGGGTCCACCAGGCGAAGGGTGTTTCTTCAGAGCGAAGGACCTTCCTTTGTGCGAAGGGTCTGCCAGGCGAAGGGTCTTCCTTCAGGGCGAAGGGTGTACCAGGAGAAGGGTATTCCGTTAGAGCGAAGGGTGTTCAGGGCGAAGAGCCTTCCTTCGGGCGAAGGATCTTTCTTCAGGGCGAAGGGTGTTCAGGGCAAAGGGCTTTCCTTCGGGCGAAGGGTCTACCAGGCTAAGGGTCTTCTTTAGGATGAATGGTGTTCAGGGCGAAGGGCCTTCCTTCGGGCGAAGGGTCTACCAGGCTAAGGATCTTCCTTCAGGGTGAAGGGTCTTCTTCCTACAGGCGAAGGGTCGACCAGATGAAGAGTCATTCTTCGGGTGAAGGATTGTCAAGTGAAGGGTTGAATGAGAGAAGCGATGCGTCTTCGACGAGCGCTTGAGGAAAAGAGATGGCAGAGGCTTTTATAGGAGGGCTGCGTATGAGGCATGCGCAGTGGGGTTGCGCAGTTGGCCGGATTTAGAGAGTGAAAAAACCTCAAGACACAAAGAGAGCACCTAAGAACAGAATGCAAGGAATTTACAGGTAGTAGATGTTTTCGCGCCGACGACTAGAAACGAGTTGGGGAGGGGAGCCTCTGGGGGGGGGGATCTAAAAAAAACATCCCTGAAGCCACAGGATAAAACAGTCACAGGAAAAAAGAAAGGCTAAAAAAAAGTATAAGAGCCGCAGCAAAAAGTTTAGCCGCATATAAAAAAAAAAACGTTTGAAAATCGTTACTATTTGTACCCTGTCTGATGAATTTCGAGACACGGCAACTGTCCTAACCTATGATTACAACATCGCTCAAAAACAATAAAAAGATGAAGAACTTTCTTTTTTTTTACTTCAGCGTTCTTCCGCGGATTTTTTGCACGTCCCCCCACCCCTCCCTGCATTTCTTGAACGTAGGCGTTTTTTTCAGGATGATTTTACTTTTTTGCTCTCTGTAGCTTTTTTTTTTCACACGCACGGAAACTCGTACAATCTGCACATAAAACTAGATTAACTGTCAGTATATAAAAATGTATACGTTACCCTTACGAAAATAAAACGAAGCTATAAGAAACAGCACCAACCAACCGACTCGTAAGAAAATAAAATTCGTAGTTCTATTGCAATTACGCTAATTTGAGCGCGAATTGTGAATCGATCGATAAGGTTGTTCGAACTTGAACTAGTGGCCTCCGTCAGCAAGCGTCCCTTAAAACTATCTGAACCGTGGCCTCATTCGCGCAATCAATAAATCGGTCAATAAATTCAATACCACCTTTCCCCAAATAAATTCTCTCCAGCCGAGTTCTTTTGAATTGAAGATAACAAGAGGGGCTTTCATTGCGTGTCTTGATATGGAGCAGGTTCGGGCTGGATTTCATACGAACGAACTTGTCAACACATTTTATAGTTGCGGTATTATTAAAATTTGGCGGGAAAGTAAAATGGAACGGATCGGAATTGATACGGGAAAATTTATTGGGAAATATGGAGAATTAACTAGGAATTGGTGTCAATTACTTAAGAAATACAGGGACTACCTGGAATTTATTGAGAATTACGACGAATTATTACGACTTTACCTGGGTTTAAGAGAAAGTTATGGGGATTTACGGGGCTTCATGGTTCCGGTTCCGCGGAACGAAAAATTCAATGATGTGATTTTTGGTGATTTCGTGATGGAGAATTAACATTCAGCACATCACCAAATTTTTCCGTGTAATAAACGGGGAATTAACCAGAAATTGGTGAGATTTACAAAGAATTATAGGAACTACATGGAATTTACTGAAAATCACGACGAATTTAGGTCTTTACCACGTATATATGGGGAAGGGAGGTGGGTGAGGGGGGGGGAGTGCGGATGATTAGACAAGGAACAGACGACCTTGCTAAGTGTATTTCGACTAACATAAATACGCATCAAATACCTTAGAAACACGCAGGGAATACAAATTCAATACCACTAGACGAAAATCGAACCAAAAATACAGTAAATACGTCGCACGAAATTGTCGACCCCTGAATGGCGTGTAGCGCTCCCCAGCACTACGAAATGACAGGGGACCCAATAGCTGTTTTACGTAGAGCTAGAATTATTTTGACTCGATTTTTCATTCAGTTTTTAATGTTTTTATTTTTTTCTATGGATGTTTGATGCCCATTAAAAAAACGAAAGGTAGCAATGGAGTGACCTTGCATCATTATTTTCTTTTCCAATCAATAGCGTTCCTCCAACGCCATCATCACGACAAGCATATTTCATGGGTCTTCGTTCAATGGCCGAAGATGGATGTCAACTTTTCGAATGCCGTGTATTAAGACAAACGCTAGTGTTTCATCCGCCAAGTTAAACAATATTAATTTCCGTCCTACCCAGATAAGATATACGTCAGCATCAGCTAATGCGGTTTAGCTGCTTTCAGGCATCTAAGGAAAAATAACAATGCGAGAGAAAAGGCTGAAACTTCGATTAATCGGTAGAATTAATTCGCAAGGTACATACATTAAAGTCACTGTTAGTAACACGGGTTGATGTTTTCTTGTTGGGAAAAAAAAGTGTGAACAACGTTGATATGTGACTAATTACTAGCTACTAGAGCTAGCTACTTAGCTAATTTCAAGAATAACAAATTCTTCTATGCGGTCGAGAAAGATGAACTTTAGTTATGCAGCTTAGCGTTTGATGTTTCCACTTCGAATAGCCAAAATGATTGATGGGAACCCGTAAGTTTTGTTTTGGGGGTATTTAAATACTTGGACCTATTTGATACTCCTAACTGAAAGAATAATAGAAGAAAAAAGTACTTGAGATTTGTTGCGTGTATTGGCGATTAAAACGTGTTTTTAGGGATGTGCTGAGTATTTGGTAATTATAGTATAATTATTCAGTATTGGGCCAAATATTAATTTGACATTTAGCCGCCAAATACAAAATTTGGTCGAACAATTAATTGTTTAATATAAATTCATGCAATTTTTTAAATGTAGAACGTTAGCAAAGCATTTTTCTTTTGTTTTGTGACGGATTGTCAAAAATTCGTAAAAGAAAAAAAAACGTCTGGGGGAGTACCTTTTATCGAGGTTTAGTACGGAATTGTACAGGTTGTCCACAAATTATTCACCCCATACAGAAATTAAACAAAAAAAAGGAAAGCAGATATTGAAAAATTGTAAAGTACATCAACTGTTAATTAACTCAAAAAGTTTTTTTTTTTTTTTTACAAAATTTCTGGTGATGATGGCCTCTTAATAAATCCACATGCGCCCATTTCGGAGAATATCCAATCGAAAATCAATTTCTCTCCGAACGTGCTTAAGCATATCTACTGATATCATTTTTATCACCTGGATGATCTTGTTCCGTAATTCCTCCACACAAGTTATCTTTCTTGCAAGCGCTTTGTCCTTTATAAAGCCCCACAAGTAAAAAACCAGGGTGATAAACACGGCATGGTAAATATGCTTAAAAATGTTTGAGGGGAAATCGATTTTCGACTGAAAATCACCAAGCAACAAAACGAGCGCATGTGGAAGTTTATTAAGAGGATATCACCACCAGAAATTTTGTAAAGAAAAACTTCGAGTTAATAAACAGTTGGCACTTTCCAGTTTTTCAATAGCCGTTTTCGTTTTTTATTTTTTTAATTTAATTTTTTGTGGGGTAAATAATTTGTGGACACACTGTACATATTATGAGGGAGAAGGTAAGTTTTTCAAAAGGTGAAGATGGGCCCCAACGTCAGTTTCTTCATGTTTCATCGTCAGGAAACCTGGTCAAATGTGTGTCTACCCTCATTCAGTATGGTCACACATTTTAACCACCACATTTTAACCAACATTGTGCATTTTACGTCAGTTTCTTCATTTTTTTATCATTAAAAACCTCACCCGGGTTCAGTTTTTTTAATCGATAAATGTTCTCAACTCCCAGTTACATTCCGGAACTGAAAAAATACCGAACGCTTGTGCGAGGTGTTTTTATCAGCTTCGGAATGTAACGAGTGGTTGATAACATTTATCGACACTTAAAACTATAGGCTCAAGCGGCATTTTAAACGATAACATGCCGTCTCATAAATAGTTTTGTTTCCCCCAACGATCCATCACAAACCTGCCGGAAGTCAGCCTAACTCACAGTGACAGCTGACGATTGCTGTAGGACGAAAGTTAGTACCGGCCACGACGCATGTTTCATTTTTAATGAAAATATTGGTTCTTAAATTTAAAATAAAAATATGATACATAACAAACTATCTGAAAATCTTTTTTTTTAAATTAAATTTCAAATGACCAATGTAGGCTATGTAGTGTTTGTGTGCCTAGCCATTACAAGACACTACTACAAGATTGTGGGTTAAGTGAGTAAGCAGCGCTCCGAAAGGCAGCTGCATGCCTTGGTTTTGGTAAGCATGCTGGGATGTATACCTCATGAATACAGGTGGTTGGCTCACTAGCAAAGACAGGTGATTGGTTATCAATACGTAATGAGTCACATGACAAGTAATTACAATACACTAGATAGAGCTGTCTAGAGCCAGAGACTACAGGCTACAAGCTGCTTTAGACTGTCTTTCAGCATGGAGTAGAAAATGGGACAAACATTAATCAATGCCACGTTATTACCTTTCATTCCGATAGAAACGTGAATCCCTTTACTTTTTCATATGCACACTTGATCAAACGGAATTGAAAAGATTAACGATTACCGATTTGGTTACCGATTTCGGTGTTGTGCTGCAACCAGACTGTCTATTTATCAACAAATTGCGCATGTCGTTCATTAAGCTTTCAGTGCCCGGTTTTCCGAAGAGATCCCTCTTTTTTGCAACTGCTGTTAAAATCATTGTTCTTGCATTTAATGCTATTGTTCGTAGTGTTTTAAATATTATTACAACAGTATGTAAAACCGTTCACAATAGTATTTAAAAATGAACTTGTGCGAGTACAGCGAAACTTCGTAACGCATATCCGCTGAAAATCAAGACACACGCTAGTGCGTCTCCCGCCAAGATAAACGAAAACATCCAGATAAAATATATATACGAGCATGGCGACCACTAGATACGTTGTGTCTTTACAGCAGAGGCAGTTTGGCTGTTTTCAGACGTCTGAGGATAAATAACAATGCGACAGAAAAGGCTGAAACTTGTTTAATTGGGAGACGTTGGTCGCCTGACAACATAAAAGTCACTGTTAGTGACACAGCTTAACGTGACACAGCTTAACGACGTGAATACCGTTGATATTTGCCTAATTACTATGGCACTCTTAAAAGTGTAACGGCCATATTTGTTTCAATGGTTACTTCTCTTAGAAGAACAAAAACCTACTTTTTTTTGCGTCCAAGAGAAGTAACCATTAAAGTGACCACACGACTGAGACAAGTTGGGTGGAAGTAACTATGGACGTAACAGCATCTAAAGTTTTGCGACATTCCTTAAGAGTGTTCTATCCACAGTCACCGCTAAAATACCATCCACAATTACATGCAGTGTTTCTTCTATGGTAACTTACCACTGTCTCATGTAGATTTAGTTCTAGCATTCTGTTTATGTGTTTACTCTAGCATTCCTTCCATGTTTGCTTGCAGCTTATCTTCTGTGTTTACTTACAGCGTTCTTTTTATGTTTACTTCCATATTTGCTGCCAGTGTTTCATCCTCAGTTACTTCTGGAGGTAAATCCATACTTACTTCAAGCGTTCTTTCCGCATTTAATTCCAACGTCCCTTCCACATATACTTCCAGCGTTTTTTCTACATTTACTTCTGTAACGCCACTAACTGTATCACGAAAATAAATTCTTCCATGCGATGAATAAAGCTGGTTCTTAGCTCATTTTACAGGTATTGCTCTGGGTATGTGACTTTTTCATACGTCTCTTTTAATTGGTCAAGTGGTTCAGGGATCAGGGACCTCTACACGACCAAATTGATTATTTTACATTGTTTAAAACATTGCTAGTATCAATAAAGCCAATCGGCAAATGCCAGCTGCAAGACGTAGACTGAAGAAAAAGGGTTTTGGTTTGTGTATAGGTAGTTTCGTTTGTACAGGCGGCTCCTTGAACTGAATTTATTAAAAGGTGCCATTAACCGTAGCCGTACGCTCACAACATAACGCAATGAACACTACACTATAGTTTGTTCCACATTATATTTGCAGGAAAGTGACTGTATGACGCCACGTCGCCTTCCATGCACTACGAGTGCAAAAAACACGTAAATATCTAGCTCGTAGACACTAACAGGAACTGTGTAGAGTTTACAAGTGTGATATTCACTTGTTTTTGCACTCTTAGTTTTGCACTCACAGTCTGCAAACATAATATGGGGCAAACTACACACCGCAGCTCCCTGAGCAATGTTTCATAACAATACAAAACATTAAAACAATGCCAATCAGCAAATAATGAATAAGCAATGCCAGCTAACTGAACATAATCCATGCGTTTGCAAGGAGATACTGTAGTACTAAATACCAATCATATGAAAAAAGGTGACTGCTGCTCTCAAAATGAAACGAAAGTCCCCCCCCCCCCAAAAAAAAAAAAAATAAATAAATAAAAATAAATAAATAAATGGACCGGAAAACTTAGATTGGTGCTTCCATCTCATAATTGCTAAGAAAGACAAATGGAGTTCATCAATTAGAACCAAAGATATCTGATATTTACCCCAAAACAAAACTTGTTAAGGATTCCCGCCCAGCTTTTCAGCCTTGTGAAATCGTGATATCAAACGCCTAGCTAATCCCAACGACTTCAAACGTTAAATGAAGTAATTAAAAATTGCGCAGTAAACAATTTTCATATATTTCATTTAACCTTCGAACTATAACTCGGTGGGATTAGCTTGGCGAAAGAGCTTGGCGTTTGATATCACGACTTCACACGGCTGAGAAGCTTGGCGAGAATCCATAACAAGTTTTGTTTTGGAGTTGATCTGGAATGAATCGAGTCAATTACACGTACGAAGAACTGCGTGAAAGGTCTGAAACTTACGACATTACAACACTTCCAGAATCCATCCATTGGTCTATACTTTTCATAACAAAATTCATTGCACTCATCTCTTAAAAAAAACTCTATTTCCACGTACCATCAGTTTAAACTAGCATTAAAAAAATGTTTGGGATACCTTACATCAGAATTGAATACAAAACAGGCGACTTACCATCGAACTTTACTAGAATTTTCCAAGACACGACCTGAATCCTTTCACAACATGTTTAAGCTGGAAAGCAACCATTTCACAACTGCTATAATGTACGCACTTTTCTGTTGGCACTGCCTCCTCCTTGATCCTATTTATAGATTTTGTAAAATTGTTGGGGTTTTGTATACTTAAAAATAAATACTTACAGGCGTATTCCAGATATCCACTCAAGTGTAAGTGGGGCTAAAAGTGAGTGTAAGGGTCAAAACATCTGTAGAAATACCCTCAGATGTTAGGACACTCACATTCCCTTTTGTGGATGTACTAAAATTGTTGACCCTTACCCTTAGATGTTTGCACTCACATTTGCACTCTCACACTCACACTTGAGTGAATTTCTGGAACACGGCTCTAACAGCCGTATTTCAGAAATCCACTCAAGTGTGAGTGTGAGAGGGCAAATGTGAGTGCAAACACCTGAGGTTAAGGGTCAACAATTTTAGTACAGACACTAAAGCGAATGTGAGTGTCCTAACATCAGATGGTATTTCTATAGATGCGTTTTGACCCTTACATCCACCTTTAGCCCCACTCACACTTGACTGGATTTCTGGAGTACGCCTGTAAGTTTTACGACAATTATTATGAATTTGTTTTCAACATATTTAAGTACCGTCACCTGAAGAAGAACCAAAGAACCGATTTCCAATGTTTATAGATTAAAACACAGGTATGAACTAGACCTACGTCCTTTTGCACGAAGAGAAAAACACGAAGAGAAAAACAGGTAAGCCATCAGTATTGCACTAATGCATGTTAAATAATCTCCAGCTTTATTTTTGGGATGCTGGAGATTCCTTAATGCGAATTACTGCAACACCGATGCCATGGCTTACATGTCATTTTCTTGTTTCTGTTCCTTTAGAGCGTTAAGTTTTTTTTGAGGCTTACATCGTTTAAGCAGTTTTTTGAATACTAATCTTTCCTAGAGGAGAAAGGTGCAACGCCTGTTCTAACGAATTTATTTGCCTGCGTTCGCCCTTGGCATCTGCCTAATCCTCTCATAAACAACACATTTTTGGTAAGATGTGTACACAAATTCGTTATTTGCAGACTGGAATTTTACTTTCGTGATCTTAGTAGTTATACCACACGCCATGGCTGTTTGGTGTGACGTGCATATCACGTGACTGGGCTAGTCCAATCAGAAGGCCAAACAGCCGTTGTTCTCGTTCGTCATTGGCTATCTCATGGTGACGTCACGGCAAACAGCCATTGCGCATGGTTTAGAATTGTTATCATCGTAAGGCAGCATTTTTTTCCATTCAAGGTTGAAAGCTGATTCGATGGAACAAACTGAGTAAGATTTGTACAACCCGTATTTTCTCATGTATTTACCGATTCTTTTAATGTGGAGAAATGAATTTACCGTTTTTTTTTATGTGGAGGGGTAAGTGCAGGGATAGGGATGAGGTTAAGGAACTGGGGCTAGTTGATATAGATAAGTCGCATACTGGTAACGTTCAGGGATTTCCCATCTTGACTCAAAGCGCTCGGGGTCTGGAATTGATAGTTCGGCTGCTTTGGGAAATGTTCAGCCGTTTTTAATTGTAAAGTATGAATTGAAGAAATACATGAAAGAAAAGGCCAGTGATTAATGGCCATCGCTGTCTGTTTCTTGACCCTTGCTACCACTTTTATACCCCCCAGGAGGTTTGTTATCTCTCAGGATGCACTGAATATTACTGCCTTTTTTGCCACTAGTAATTGTTTGTTGTTGTTGTTATTGTTAAGGGAGCCGAACCTAAACCGGGTTGTCTGCCACATTGTCGATGACGTGAGGGACGTTTATTAAGGGCCTGAACGTTTAGGGAAGAGAGGCACAAATTCTGCAATAATCCAGACACACGCTAGTGTGTCGCGCCAAGTTAGGCAACAAACATCACAACAAACATCACATCAATGCAATTGTCGAGGTTGTAAACCATTGTAGCGCGACGCCATAGCGTTAGTGTCTTATATCTTGAAGCATAGTTGAGCATATTTCAGGTACTTGGGGAAAAATAATAATGCGGTACAAAAGCTTAAATTGTGTTGAAATCGAGAGCAATGACCCACCTGACAAAAATTAACTCGTGCAGAAATGCCAGCTAAGCTGCTTTCAATGCAAAATCTAACCCTCAATAACGTTGAAAATGTGTTACTACTAGCTAGCTAGCTAGTCTGCTCATCCCCATGTTAAATCCCATAGGGTGATTATTCATCGATATCGAAATAACGGGAAGGCTTCCAGCTATGAAATTAGACGAATGGGTGCAGTACAATACGAACTGCGTAGCTTTTATGGTTTGAAGCCTGGGGGGTGTAACGGGGTTGGCGTGGGAGGGCGCCTAAGTACGAAAATATTGTTACAACCATTGTTAGTATTGTCGACATCGTCTCTTATTGGACGGCCAAAGTTCGGACAATGACGACCTGTATACTGACGTGCGTGCCTAGACACACGCTAGTGTACACGATAAATCTAAACAACGTTGCCAAAGAGAGTGTATGCACGTCCAACTCTCGAAAAATAAACCAACTGTAAAAACAAAGCAAAATAAACAAAGCCAACAATTGGTAAATAGGCCACCAAGTTGAGAGTGGTTCGGCCCTTCAAAGGAGTGATATCAACACACCAAAACTAACTAAATAAAACAAATTACAACAAAACTAAAACCAAACCAAAAACCTATAACGAGATGACGAATTTGAGAGTGGTTCGCCTATAGGCAAAATGTAGTAGCAAAGTGTTGAAAACCAATTTCTGGTTGACGTGGCACTTTATTACACATCTGCACGGTAGGAGTTGAGTCAATACACAATTTAAAAAAAAGGAGTGATATCATATCAAAAACCAAACTAGTAAAAGGGGCCGCCAAGTTCCGAATGGTTCGGCCCTTCAAAGGAGTGATATCAACACACCAAAACATTCGCCAACTTAATCGCACCAAATACTACTTTGGACGTTGAATGAAAATTTGAACATTGCTACCGAAAGTAGCAATGTTCTATTTTTCATTTGGCCTTCGAATTATTAAGTGGTGCGATTAAGTTGGCAAATGTTTTGGTATGTTGATATCACTCCTTTGAAGGGCCGAACCATTCGAAACTTGGCGTGCCCTTTTACCAGTTTTGGTTTTTGATATGATACCATTTAATTTAGACAACAATCTATTTGATGACAATAGACAATTCCTTCCGTTTACGCAGCTGTTCTCTTCGACCTGGCTATTCCCTTCGTGTATCGCCGGATGTTGTTCTATTTTTGCATTCTCATGTCGAGCATGTCCTGAACAGCATTTTCAATTTTCAAAATAACAAATTAATCACACCCACATACACACTCGCAGAGATGGCCCAACTGAAACGTAAATTGTGTTTAGTTTCTGTTATTACGGAGGAATAAAAATAATTATTGTTCCCCAAAACTGGAATTCAAATTATAGTTCGTTTCGTTCGAGAGAACTGCAATCAGTTTTTATTTGTTTAACTTTATAGCAGTGAATTCCATGGGGATACTAGCTCTGTATTTTTTTTTTTTTTTACACGGCAAAGCCTTTTTTTTTTTGTTCGGTTAATCATACCCTTCTTTCAACACCGTTTTACATTTTTACCATTCACGTAATCACCACTCTCTCTTCGGCCCTTCATCCTAACAAGTCGTAGAAAATAACTGAAATCCTAAAATTACTCCTAAATTACTCCAGATTACTCCAAAATGACTTTGTATTGTCCCTTCTATTTTGGAAAGATGTTACGCAACTGTGCCTCTTCAGAACTACGTAAGGACAATTTGACTCAACTATTCGATACGTGAGTAAACATTGCGGCGTTGCTATTTAAGTAGGCAAGTGATAAGTTAGTTGCAAGTTAGTGAAAGTCAGATAGTAAAGTAATCAGAAACGAATAGTGACGATTGCATCAAACCACTTTATGGAACCTGTGCAACAGAACCGGAGTTATATTTAACGTGGAATCGTGGGAAGAGATGCGGGGGGGGGGGGGGGGATACAAATGGTGGAATACAAAAGCATGTATCTTTGGATCAACATCAGTGCAGTACGTATGGAAATCCATTCCACACGACATCTCGATTGCGCTGTTGGTCTGCAAAAACGGCCTTGTAAGTCTGGAGTTACTGGTAGAAGGTTCAAGGCCAGATTTGATAACAGGTTCATAAGGAACGAATCCATGCTCTCGCTACCTCTCTTTCTCCATATTTAACAAGCCATTTGTCACAATTTTTTATGGCTCCGGACTTGTTCTACATCCAAAGAATTCAACGATAACAGTCCACACGATTGCTAGGCTTCATTCAAATGAATGAATGAATGAATGAATGCTCGTGTGGCTGACCGGCTGAATTTCGAACATTACCAGACTTATTTGAGAAGAAGAAATGTCTGGTAAAGGGAGGATGAGCCAACCCGGGGATTTGAACCTGGAAACCTCCGATCATCGTAGGGTGCGAAAGATTATCCAGAATTGGCCAGAATAGTTCCCATAGCCGCTGAAGGAGCATGGTAGCCTCTCACACTATCTTGGCTGGCAGATCTACAAACTTCTATCAACCAGGCTGAGCTCGCTCACCACTCATCCACGATGACCACTAGACGTCGTTCTGCTGGAAAGATCTGAAAGGGCTGAAAAATTGACGCCTCTTAATGTTTATTTTTTTTAATTTATAATAGAATCTTGTGATATCGAATCAATTTCGTTGGAGCCAGGAAGCGAACCCCGCAACTTCTTCCCCGGAAGGCCTCGTGCAAACGGTGGGGGCATTAAGCGAGGGAAGCGAGTGAAGCATTAAACGTAGGGACTTCCACGTCCTAAGAACGCTCTGGTACAAATTTAAATCTTAGGAATATCCTTTCCATTTTTTCTCCCAAATCGCATCGACCATGGCCTCCCGTTTTCACGGATGATACAAACACAAGTTCTCGCACCACTTAAGCAAAATAAACAACCCCCCACAAACTTAGATGTTATCAGAAAATGGAGTAACCAACCATCCTTATCGTAACAGATTACACCCACAGATGTCCTTCAGTTCGGTTGAACCTGCTACTCCTCTAAAAATGATAAAAGCTCCATATACAATTCTTAAGACAATAATGCTACTGTTAGCAGACATTAACTGTGAAAGACACACTGGTCTGCAGTGAAATTCAACAGTCCGTTCGTCTGTTCAATTGGAGGCATAATAACTTTCATCAAAACTTCATTATGACAAGGCTGATGGCTTTTTCCCATAACACGGACGACTCCCATACCATGTACCTTAGTCAGGCGTGGGATTCGATCTGGCATTTGCTCTGCTGTTAGCCGACCACTCTGATCACTAGGTTGTAGTTACTCAGGCTGTCCGAGGTCCCCGAGGATCCCTGACAAGGTTTGCAGGATGCGTTGGGACTTACCATAAATCCTCTATTTGTGGCCAGGTCCTCAATTGTAGCTGGATGTTCGTCAATCACAAATTAGTCGTAGCCGGTCTCTATTTGTAGCTGGGTCTCTAATTGTAGCCGGGTCAAAATGGCTTGATTTTGAAAAATTCTGTACAAGAGCACATGTCAAACGCATGTTCGACATGTGGTGATATCGTAAATTGCCTTTCTAAATGGTGTAGTAGCCGGTCTCCAGTTGTAGCGGGCCTTTAATTGTAGCCAGGTCAAAACGGCTTGATTAATTTATAGTACCCAGTCTCTATTTGTAGTCAGATCTCTAATTGTAGCCAGGTCAAAACGGCTTGATTAATTTATAG
>JAHWFP010007234.1:16236-33066 GCA_023313725.1 Lithobius niger
CCCCCCATTTAATTTGCCGTTCGGTCAGTAGATGGCATCGTATGTTCGCGCTGCAGGCCGTTGCATTCCAGGCGTAGCTACTATCTCATCGGGGCTTGGCTGCTAGTCTTATAATTTGCCGTTCCGTTCCGTCAGTAGATGGCATCGTATGTCCTGCTGGCTGCGCTGCAGATGCAGATGACTGCTTCGTTGTCCTGCTTGCTGCTGCTGCTGGCTGCCTTGCGGATTTAGTGTAATTATATATATAGATGATACAGGTTTCTTTGAACGGCATAACAGATCAAGCATCGCTATCACATGAATCAATATTATACTGTATCTCTTCCTCGTCGTCATCTTCTTCCATGTTCGAGCAGGTTTGCAGTTTGAAGACTGCTGTGCATTTTAGGTGGTTCAATATACACGAACACTATAAAGGCCGCCAAAATTGAGAACACTTACAGGACATCAGGATTCAGGGACATTACGACCTGTGGAGCTGGAGGGACTTCCATCCATTTGATATGCAAGTGTTCTTCTTGTGTACTCCACCCGTGAACTGAATTTGGTTTCGCCACACCAGCGAAACTGTCCAGGGCGGTAACTGTCCTGATGTCATACCTCCTTTTCTTGTGTGAAACATTTGATACCGCAATTCGTGAACTTTACCAACTTTTCTATTGCGCTTGGATGGTATTGAAGACATCATCTGAGAGTCTTCAAGATGCACCAAGGTTAGCAAAAACATTCCTAAACTTCTGATTAGCCACTGGCCAGTGTGCTAACGATATCGCATCCTGTCCAAGGATGAATTCCTAATAGCACCACGCACAATCGCACATGTCTCCCATAGCTGAGGCAAGTTCAGTTACATCAATAAGGTTAAGAGGAGCCTCTGTGGCCCACCTGATGAAGATTTTGCTGGGTATGTAGTGACTAAGAGCAAGACAGACAACGAACACATAGATGTCATCCACAATGCACAAAAGATTTTGATGGATTTGAGCAGCATGCTTTGTGTGGAGTAGTATCCAAGTCTTCCTAGTTCAATTTGAGCACGTCCTCCTCTTTGCATTCATTCTTTGTACGTTTCAAGCAACGTTCTTTTTTCTTCTTCCCTTCGCTTCTTTGCAGCTGTCAGCAAGGAGTATGGCTAGCTTGTTTTTTGCCTCTGTTGGTGCCAGTAGTCGCTTTTAGTTTTTGATTATGTGTGCTGGTCTGATTACTCTGAACGTGACCCTTTCAAGTGATCCACGCTTGAGGCGCTCATCAGATTATATTGAGTTTTATCTGACCAGATCGAAAACTGTATCCAGTCTATCACATCCATGACCAACATGAAACATGGACATAAGAATATCCAAAGCTCATTAAATGTACAATTTTCAATATACTACTCTACAGAAAGCATGCTGCAGAAAACCATCCAAATCTTTTGTGTATTACAGATGACACCAATGTTTTCGTCATCTGTCTTGTTTTAGTCACTACATACCCAGGATAATCTTCATTAGGCAGCGCACAAAGGCTTGTGTCAGATTTATTGATGTCATTAAACAGTAGCTATGGGACAGGATATCTGCACGGTTCTGTTAGGACTTCATCCTTGGATGGGATGTGATACCATAGATCACTGGTCAGTCAAGGAAAATTTAAGTCACTGAAGATAATTATGCGAAGTCAGAAGTTTAGGAATGCACTCGCCACCTTGGTGCATCTTTGAGACTTTCAGATCACTGAGAGCCAGTGATTTGTAGTCGTCACTATATTCTTGGTCATTTTCTTCTTCTTTGTAAAATTTAATCGGCGTAGTTTGGGGGCTAGAGTGTTTTTAATCGGTTTAGTTTGCGTAGCTAGAGTGTTTTTATTCGGCATAGTTTGCACGGTTTCACCCAAGAAGCCTCGGTTTCAAGGTGCTTATTACAGGTTTAAAAAATTCTTGTAGTGATTCTTCTTGCTCTCTCCCCCCCCCCCCCCCAACGCTGACTTACATTTTTTTAGTTAAAGTCTTTTTTTTTAGTTTTGCGATTTGAGACTGTCATTTTGTCTCCACTCTTTGTTTAATAAGTAAAAACAAACGTTTATATTTCCCCCTTATTTAACGTTTTGTTAATTGCTAAAAATCCTTAAGGCTTTTTCCAACAATTTTGACCCAAATGTTTTAAACTCTAAAAATTCCATTTCAGGGCCAACATGATTTTCTTAAACGTGTTTCAAATTTAACTCATCCACCAGAAAAAGAATTATTAAATTTGCATTGTCTCTAACCACTTGTTTAGGACTGACTGCAATAAAAACACCGTCCTTTGAATGCCATCCTTGGGCAAAGTAGTGTTCTATATTTTTTGGTTTATCTAAAAGGCAGTCGTCAAACAGAATCAGGTTTCGAAATTTTGGGTCCAGTACTTCGGGTGGAATTATATCTATTTGAGAACCGAGAAAAAATGCAACATCCCTTCCTCAGTTTTGGTGAATAGAGATTTCAATGCTTTGTACTTTGGTTGACAAAGTTTTACTGTAAATAAATAATCTGTCATAATCCAACCATCGTTTGTTACAGATGAAATTAAACAGTTAGTTAGTTTTTCCACAAATTTCGGCCCTATAATTAAGCATCTGATATTTGAAGGTAAGAATGGGTGATTTTTCGATTCTTTCTTGGGTACAAAAAATCAGTTTATTGAAAATTTTCCAGACATGCAAGTTGTTTATGCCCCTACACCGTAGTTTTTAATTTCCATCATGCGTTTTATTTACACATTTTTTAACACTTGAGATACTAAACTCGTATAAAGTCTTTATCTGAATGCACCACACCATATTCAACGGTGCACCAGTGGCAGATTTAGGTGGGTGCGCCGGGTGCGACCGCACCCCCATTCGGTGCTAAAGAAATTTAAAAAAGCCATTCTCGGGGGAAAAAAATTGGTTACACGTTTCTACGTTGACCTTCAAAATGGTTTGTTTACTTGTCCACGAATGAAATAAAGACGAAAAAAAGGTAATAAATTAAAGTGTCTTCAACTTAGTCCTAAATGGGTCGTAGTATATGAGTCACCATCTTCCCAGAAAGAAGCCCCACACATAAGTAGACAAGAAAGGGAGTGTTCACAAATTACGTAACACACTTTTAGTCTTCTGTACAGCCGTACCGGCTGAGAAGACTATTGCAACGACTTTGTTCTTCCGTTCATCGCTTTTTTTCAACTTCGCAACGGTACCAGATATTGACGACCATTGTTTACAACGTTATATTCAGTGTGAGAAGTTAGTTAAATAACATGGCAAATTGAAACATCGTTACTTCCTTATAGCTAATAAACCTCTACGATGTAACTGAATTAAATAATAACATTTGATCGTCGAATTAAAATGCTAAGGTAACACTCAATAAAAATAAATGGATTTTAGCTTCGTTTAAAATAGTCTCGTCGCATTGTTGCATGAATGAATAGGCGTACGTCGAACCAAATTTTCCATTAGGCCTATCTGCTACTTACGAAATTAAAACTGCATTTTTAAAATTAGGCCTAAAATCATGTTACCATGGCAACGTCAATTTGCTACGAGTCGCTGTTTGCTTCATCAACAGCGTCTCTCTCGTCACTTCCTTACTACCACTGATCTATATAGGCTACGTTGCACGTTACGTTGTAACACTGTAAGTGTGTGCTTGTATAGGGGCACCGTATTACAAAAATGAATAGGCTTACTATACTATCCATATCTCCGTTAGCAGCTACTTACGAAATTAAAACTGCTGGTTAAAATTAGGCCTAAACGTAAACAGTTTACGTAAACGTAAACGTGCCCAGTTTTTAACAACAATGTAGCACTCCTTCCCCACCTGAAAATACGTAATTAATTTTTCGTTGAATTAGTTTTTATAAGATGTGGTTAGTATAGGGACGTAAAGGTCCAGTCAATTTGAAAGAATAAAAATTCCAAGTTGCAAGCAGAAGTTGAAAAATCGTTTAGCTAAACGAATTTAGAGAAAAAAATTAAGCAAAAAAGTATTTAGCGATAATTAATGGTTACGTGCCCCTTCGTCATACTCCAGTCCCCACTCCCTAACATAATTTGTCTTCCCCCCCATCATCGCGTCATGAACGTAATATGCGTACGCTCCCAAAGGAAAGGATTAAGACATGCCAAAGGTTATTACTACCCTTGTGATTACACAAACGCAATTCAAATCTATCGTTCTGGTTAGGAAGACATATCAAAAACCAAAACTGGTAAAAGGGGCCGCCAAGTTCTGAACTGTTCGGCCCTTCAAAGGAGTGATATCAACACACCAAAACATTCGCCAAGTTAATCGCACCGCTTAATAATTCGAGGGTTAAATGAAAACTAGAACATTGCTACTTTCGGTAGCAATGTTCAAGTTTTCATTTAACGTCCGAAGTATTATTCGGTGCGAAAGCTAACACATTTACAACGTTATTGAGGGTCAGATTTTGCATTGATAGCCACTTAGCTGGCATTCCTACACGAGTTAATTTTTGTCAGGTGGGTCATTGCTCTCGATTTCAACACAATTTAAACTTTTGTACCGCATTATTATTTTTCCCCAAATACCTGAAATGTGCCCAACTATGCTTCAAGATATGACACTGACGCTACAATGGTTTACAACCTTGACAATTGAACTTATATGATGTTTGTTGTGATGATTGTTGCCTAACTTGGTGCAACACACTAGCGTGTGTCTAGATATATTCAAACCAAGGTCCAGGCCAGCTACCAAAAGCTGCCAACACGAAGCGTAAGAAAACCACGCAGAAGTCGAATATATTTAATTATTTTGCACCACCTGAGAAAGCGCCACATTGTTTTCCATTTTTGCTACAATTCCTGTCACAACAGCAACTACAGAAAGAAGTTTTTCTACACTAAAAAGATTAAAATCATACCTGCGATCAACAATGACCAGTGACCGGTAACAGGCCTTGCCTTATTAAATATTTATCGAAACACTCCAAACGTAAATAATGTAAAAGAATATAGGAAAGACAATCGGCGTTTGGATTTTGTTTTGTAAGGCTGCAGTGACAGTCTGCACTAATTATCAATTAAATAAAAAAGTGAGTTTTGAAAACCTTAAGAAATGAAATCCTTAAAAAAGTATATTTTAAACAAAGGGTATTTTCTTTTAATAGTCGTGAAGATTTCAAATTGCTTCCAATGTGAAGAGAAAAATAAGTATCCGATAAGTATTTACGCATTAGTTTCTAAAAATTCGCCTAGTCGAGATATTACTAGCTATAATAATTTATATTCTATGATAACGGAAAATCATGCACTCCAGACGACATAAAATGCCCCCGAAATGTTGAAATTAAAAAGCTTCTGGGGCTCAGCCCCAGACCCTGCTGGGGGAGCTTGCAGCACTTCCCCACACCCCCTAGCTGGTGTAGAATAACACCCCCCTTCAGAAATTTCTAGATCCGCCACTGCGGTGCACCACAACTTAACATTACGTGGAGAATCATTGGTAACGTGTACTGCATTAATTCTCCCGGCAACTTCCGTCAAATTTAAAGCACCGTAAGACGGTAAGTTAAACCACGGTTTTATCTATTACGTTTTTGTTCAGTTTACCTTTTGTTTTGTGTACATTTTCGTAAACCCAAGTTCTAAGACATAGCGGTTTATCGCAGTCGCTTGCCTTTTCGCAAGAGGAGTAACAGGGAGAAGCTGCGTGCATAGAATTAGGATAATTGAACATGGTCAAGGAAACTGGTTTCTGATCTTTACACTCGATTTTTTTGCAGATGTACCGTTTAAGATTTTTCAACAATTTTTGAGTTTCCGGTTCGTTGGGTAAAATCCAACCTTTATATTTCGAATTTTCGTTCAAAAAGGGAGTTCCTGTGCCCTTTAAATCGTTTAACTGTATGGAAGGATACAAGTTATACTTTAAACCATCATTAATTTTTAACTT
Source organism: Lithobius niger (assembly GCA_023313725.1). NCBI lineage: Eukaryota > Metazoa > Arthropoda > Chilopoda > Lithobiomorpha > Lithobiidae > Lithobius > Lithobius niger. Next base: position 22,163 of record JAHWFP010007234.1, read on the forward strand.
CAGCAAGTATTTTTTTATCTTTAACTTTCAGCAAGTTTTTTGCAATAGATTGGAGAGATTTGTGAGCCAGGTTGGTTGAGACATCTTGACGTTTATCTACATAAAATGGGGATCAATCTACCGAGTAAATTGATTCGAAGCAATTCATTAAAGACCCTGTTTGTGAGAATAAGAGGTGCAATAACCAAACAAACAAAGAAAATACAACTGCCACGATTGGAACTTGGTCAGGGTATTAATGGTACGCATATGTTCTGTGTTCTACTCCATGTTGGGACAATTATTTTTTTCTTTTTGAGATTATTGCAACTTGTATTCTCACAAACAAGATCTTTAATGCATGTTGTTTCATATCTTACTCTGTCACCGTGTGCTTTTTTTTTAGGGAAAGGAGGGAATTCTTATATTTAAAAAAGATGTCTGTTAGTATGTTTGGACAATCATTGAAAAGGATGAGAGGGGAAGGGGTGAAGTAGTGGGGGTTGGTCCGAGGGGACAGCCTGGGCTAGGGTATGTGGAATATATTGTGTGTAGATGAGGCTGACGGAAATTTCTACGCGAGGAAAAAGCTAATTAAGGACATTGCTTTTCCCAGGCACGCTGCTGATGCAGCATAAAGTCTACGTCGACAGAAATTGCTTATTACAGGACGACCAAAAAGTGTCCTTCAATGCAACCCACAGGCAGATTAGAAATTAAGGCGATCATACTTTGGCGAATGATGCTGTCGACAACAGTTGCTTGTTACAAGAAGAACATAAAGAGTACTTTAATGCCGCGAACAAACAGATTAGAATCCTAAGCGAACCAACTTTGCCGAGTGACGCGGCTACGAAGACATTTGTGCATGAAAACAGTTTCATGCTGATCAGTTTCAGCATGAAAGCCCTTTGGAAAAAGCGAGCAATTGGTTCGTTAATTCCGGTCCTCTCTCGAGCTTCCTGTGTACAAGTTGAGGTTTAATTCATAAAGCAATTTTATACTGCAGCGACACGAGCATTGCGCTAGTTGCTAAATGTAAAACAGGTACGAGAGCCCTTTACAATATGAAAATAAAGGACGAACATTCGACAGTTGCCGTTTTCTAAAAGCCTTACGTAGTAGAAAAAAAATTGCCCATCGCGGTAGAGGCATTCGAAGAGTTTCACCCAGAAGACATTTATTTCCAGTTAGATTTGCAAGTAACTTTTTGATAAATGACTCGTCTCATCCTATCTAAAACAGTTTCGTAATTACGTGCCTTAGAACAGGTGTTTAAAAAAATAAACAAAAGTGACCGCACCAAATCTGGTAAAAGTTTTGCACGCGTTCGTAATTTTATTTTATTCCCGGTCCCAAGTAGTTTGCCATGGACTTGGGAGAACCCATGTTGCCAAAACTATCGAAATAACAAGGTTCTCCCGAAACGGTGGAATAAGCTACCCAATGACTTCCGTGTCCATCGTGGAAATCTTCCAAGTTTACCAGTAGGTCAAAATTTAAGGGAAGCGTGTCTTTACTAAAAGTATCTCTGAATTTTGGAATTTTCATTACTCTAGCCAATCCATTTAAATCAAAGTTTAGTAAAGGTTTATTAAAGTCGATGAAACCTTGGGTGGTCTTCAGTAAAGACCTCTGCCACGGGGCACTTTTTTTTGCTTCTTTTTTTGCTTAATTTTTTTTCTTTGAGCCAGAACCTACCACTTGCTTGTGATGCCTAACTAGTTCAGCCAGAATTTTTGCGTAATTTTGTGACGTTTATGGTGGATACCACACCTGCTGTTCCACCTGCCAATCCTCCAATCCCAGTTAAAATCGGTCGTAGCAATGCTAACGGCAAAAAGCCGCCTTCTTTTTTCGTGATCTTGTTATGAGTGCCATCTCTTTTTTATTATTAATATTTAATAAACAACTTCCCCAATGACCAGAGCGTGACAAGTATTATTAGCCGGTACTGCTGCCCTAAACTTCAGTTTTACTTGTACACCCACGATTCCTGATTTACGCTTCTCTTACTGTTTGGAGCAATCAAACACCATGAGAGGATAGGCTTTCTTGAACTGAAGCAAGTCGAAATTGCCTAAATTGCTGCACCATTCTGTGCAAGCCGACGTACTCTCCAGTGGCAAAATTAGTATTTAAATCGAGAAACGGATGTCTTAATGAAATTTAGAGTCCTACTTGTTAGTTTGAAAAGCTAGAACTATCCACCTAGGTTTTTCAACAGCAAATTAGTCAGAACGCCCCAGGTGAAGCTGGTATTTTGAGGGAGCACGCAGCTATCGTAATGCCAGCGCCTAAATCCTAAATCCACTGTAGCTCTGTGGTCGATAAGATTGTAGTGTAAGTTTCTGTTCATCCGAGGCAGTGACATGTGAACGATCCAGCTGATGCTATTTAGAACGACTTTGCCATTGGTCACTGCCGCTGCTTTGAAGATGGCATTAGTGTCACTCGCTCGTACGAGTGTGAGCACGTGTTTAGTTCTGTAGATTAGCGTATCGTAATTTTCGAAAAATCCCATGTGTTTCAGAAGGATGGCGAATGTAAAGCTTCCCTTGGGAGTTGTTTCAACGATGATCGACGCGTGCCGCTGTTTGTATCCCAAGTTGTTTGTTAGCTCTGCAGCGGTTGAAGCTGCACTATCCAGTGCCCAGCAATGGCCGAGCAGAGCTGGGTATACAGCCGAACCGTAGGTGAGCTGTCCCGTCTGAGTACCAAACCCCTGATAATTTAACTCGTCGACTTGTTTATCACCTAGATGGTATTTGATATTAGATAACAGGAACATGGGAGCATTATTAATTAATGCGGCTACGTCAGCATCGGCATAAGCCAAGTCATCGTTCTTCAGCAACCTCCTTTTTTAACCAGGAGGTAACTGTTGCCAACGTGCAGAAATAAATCTTGGTTTTCAACATGGATTCAGATTCCTGAATTTACGTTGTTGAGATTGGTGCCAACAATAGGATTGTATTCATGGTAGGAGTAAGAGTCGACCGATGAATCGTACACCAAAGGTTCGTTGATTTTTAAGTAATCGTCTACTAATTTTCTGGGTGGTGTTGTGAATTTGATGGAATCTTTGTTTCTAGGCGTCAAACAGTTTGTTTTTTATTATTAGAGTTAAAATTAAGAAAGAGTCCTTTCCCTTTTTTCCAAACACGAGCATTTTTATCCTTTTTTTGTTTAATTTGTAGATCTCAAATGAAGTTGCACCACGAGCGTCTCACCATTTAAATCCAATGGCTCCTTGGTCCGAGACTGTGAGCCCAAACTCTTATACTATTGATTAACTTTGTAATAACTGGGAGGTAAATTAAATTATACGGGGAATTATGCGTGGTATTTAGGTACGATATCCACGTGCACGAAAATTGTGTTGATGCTGATAATGTTGACTATTTTTGACCTTCGACTTATCATGTAGTTGCCTAAGTCAAAACCCAAAACTGGATTCCGTAATTCGGATCGGTAATTATCAATTTGGTTCTAGTGTTTAGATCGGCGAATCTGTCGCCGATTTGAAGAATTTATTTAAATCCTCGATTTCGTAAGCACCGGGACTTACTGACACTTGTAAATGTTGTGAATACTGTTATAAGTATCTAAATTAAGCAGAGCCAATTCGTAACTTTTTTCAGAGTCCAAATAAAAGGTGTGTTTAGATTAATTTTCAAGTCGGAGTCTTTGCCGGTGAGAATAATCGAACAGGAATCCATGCTGTCTTTTTTTAAGAGAGATGAAAAAAATTTACTATAGTAAAAAAGAGCAACCGTGAAGACGAAATATTGCATCAAATGTAAACGTTCGACTCCTAACCAGTCAAAGGCCCCAGTTTCTACAACTTCACAAAAAAACAGACCGATGGAGATTGTGTTTTGCGATGTATGTGGTACAAAAAAAGCTTACTTCGTCAAAGCGGGGAAGGGACTCGTGAACAAAATCATAGATAATCATACTGCGATCCTGTAACTCAGCTGAAGAATCGACTGGCACGAGGAGATCCTAGAATAAACTAAACGAAGCTTGCAAAGAACATGATATAGCTTATGCCGAGAGCTCAGACTTAAAAAAGATCGCCACGCCGTCGATGACGTTCTAATTTCAAAAGCTCAAAGGCTGAGAGGATCCATATCTGGCATGGAGGGAAAAACCATTGTTAAAAAATCATGAAAATAAAAATCAAGTTCGGAATGGGAAATAAAAAGAATGGATCAACTCTTCACAAACTAACGTGGAAAAATTTTCCAAAACATAAGGTGATTGTACTGGGCCTAAGCGATCTAAGGCAGGCTGACTTGTTGGAGATACCATACGAAATAAAGGATTTAACTGCCTACTGACTTGCATTAACGTCATGTCCAAGTTTGCTTGGGCCATTCCTCTTAAATCTAAAACCGGGCTAGATGTTAGAATTTGCAAGACGATTTAGGTAGAGTTTCTACAATAAAGACTACAAAGCGCTACTAAGGCGCCATAACATCAACATGTACTACTCTACGTACTCTAAGAAGAAAGCGAGCGTGGTTGAAGGCCACGCTGAACGCTTCAGAATGCTGAAAACTCGACTGTGGAAAAAATTCACCAGGCAGGGGAATTACACAAGTGGATACACATTATCGACGAGTTGATTTCGCAACATGACACGGTTCATTCCACCACAAAACTGAACCTTAGAGAAGTAACCACACGTCACTAACCGTTGCCGAGACGAACTATCCCTAAACAACTGCTGAAGAAACCCAAGTTTGCTGTAGGAAATAAAGTCAGGATTTCTTAAATTAAAAAAGTTTCCAACAAAGGATATTTGCAAAATTTTACCAACGAAGTATTCACGATCCGTAAGTGCAAAAAACCCAACTAGTTCAGAAACTTAAAACCGACTTGCCTCCTGTCATTACTCATCTCACCGACAAGTTGGCTTCCGACATTTTCTACCGCATTTTGAAACCGCATAACCGCTCGCCATGTTTTTGTGCAAAATGTAAGAAAAGTTACACTTGCTGTGCGCGGCTCCTCTAAATTCACCAGTGATGTTGTCGTGGTCTCGTCCTTTTGTAAATCCGTTAAAACTTTTCTTGGGGTGGGGTAAATGCTCCTTATTTGCAGATATGGCACACTGCAGCTTCTTTGTAGAGCAACCCCTGCTCCTTGGTTAAATGTATCATTTGTTTGCTCCTCTAATATAGATTCGAAGAAAACTTGCACGCAGTCTACTCCTCTGTACAAATTTTTAGAAAATACTCAACCTAAGTGGTCAACATTCACATAGGCATAAACATGAAGCTAATCGCTGTGTATTTTCTTGAGATCCATGAAAGATAGATTCCAGATTTATTTCTGGTGGAGCAAGTATTACGTAAATAGAGGGGAAAAGATGGAAAAATGCTTTATTTCGTTAAAGGAAAGGGCTATGACTAAATATAGATAGTTTAAGCTAGTTTTAGTATGATAGGGCTATGACGGATAATATAGATAGTTTAAGCTGAATTCACGTGCCCATAAGCCAGAGTACTGACTGCATCGTTGCAGACCCATCTCTTGTCGTCCTAGGGACTGAAAGCCAACTTGTTGATGGTGACCATTTTTAGTTCGTGCGCCTCCTAATAAATGTAAGACCCCACCAGAGTTGTCACTACGCTATTATTAAACAGCACAATCTTGTACGGTTCGTGCACCACTTGTGCCGTTTTCTTAATGCCTTTGCAAGCCATTTTGTTCTTCCCATCCGATTGTAAAACTCTGTAGAGCTTCAACTTAACTACAAACTCGGAAATTAGGCACCCGGCACTCTGTCTTTCATAGTTTTTGTTGACGTTGGAGTGTAAGAAATGATCTTTTGGGTAGTCGGACGTGCTTCAACAACGACACATCTTCTTCCATATATTTGTAAATATCGTCCGTTTCTATCTCGTAACACAGACTATCTGTATCTGTATCTGTATCTGTATCTGTATCTGGAGTTTTTGTAAATATTACCAAATCCTCGCTTAGAGAAGTGAAACTCGTGGTGTTGGGGTGAGATGCGTATTTGATGGCTTTCTCTTTCATCGTCATCAAGACGTTTCTCTTACGTTTGTTCTCTATCGTCTTACCAAAAATATAATTATTTTGCAGTTTGTAGAGGTTTTTGTCAAAATCGTTACTAGATGCTTGCCGTTTCTTGTTATTAAACTCAATGTAAGGTTTCAGCCAAAGGTCTTGCTTGAAGCTAATCGCTGTGTATTTTCTTGAGATCCATGACAAGATAGATGTATTTCAAATTCCTATAATGCACCACATCGTTTGTCTTTGAGCGAAGGTTAGTTAACTTTACGCCTTTGCTGTATGTTAACCTCATGTGCTCCGGGGCTAACGGGAAATCATTGTGCGATGCATATAGCATCTCGGGGTATTCCAAGTCCACTTCTAATATCAGCCCCATATCACTGATCTCCGTAATTATCGACATAAACATCCTCGAACTGGTCTTCCGGCATCCATTTGAACTCTCCAGTCGGTAGATACTCGCACAGATGGTATACATGGGTTGTTGGCTTTATCGTATCTTCTAGCTATAAACGAGACACCACCTCTTATACCCTTTTCCACCACAAGATGCATGTCAATGTTAGTGACATTGACACTCAAAGACACTCCCGTCCTTTTGAGGACCGCGTCCAAAGATAGGGAGGGTGTAGAAATGTAATGGGAGGGGTCCAATCCGTAACTAACCAAACTCGTCGCTCTAAAGTTTTCAAAGACATTGGCTAAAAGCCCGACGTCCGTCCACAAATACAGGTCGTGGTAATCTCCAAACGTTTTGCATTTGCCTAAATCGTACGAGCTCACGGATTCACCTTCGAAAAGCTTGTCCATGATGCTGAAGCCATTCAAGTTCGACGCTAGAGTTTCCAATGATGCCGTCATAAACGCTAGATTATCTATGAAATTAAATCGCCCAATCTCATGCTGCTGATTCTTTCCATGCGCTTAGCGATGATCCTGACATTATGCAGAGCGTTCAAATCTTAACCGCATAACCGCATAACCGCTCGCCATGTTTTTGTTCAAAATGTAAGAAAAGTTACAGTTGCTGTGCGCGGCTCCTCTTAATTCACCAGTGATGTTGTCGTGGTCTCGTACTTTTGTAAATCCGTTAAAACTTTTCTTGGGGTGGGGTAAATGCTCCTTATTTGCAGATATGGCACACTGCAGCTTCTTTGTAGAGCAACCCCTGTTCCTTGGTTAAATGTATCATTCGTTTGCTCCTCTAATACAGATTCGAAGAAAACTTGCACGCAGTCTACTCCTCTGTACAAATTTTTAGAAAATACTCAACCTAAGTAGTAAACATTCACATAGGCAAAACTGCAAGCTTGATGTATGTGGTTAACTCTGGTGATGACTGGGTGCAGCGCCGCTTCAAAGTCCACGTAAGCTATGTGCAACCTTTTGATTTCTTTCTTGAAATTCTTAAACCATATAACATAATTGTCGGGCAATGTGGTCTTTTGATACAGAACTCCCACACAAGGAGGACGATGGTAGTTTTCATACCTGAAACGATTTCGAAAACCATGTAAGTAATTCCTGCAAAAATACTTCAAGCGCTTGTTGGGGTTGAAACTCGCGATGAAGTCTTTTATCATCATGTAGTGTCCGTTGAGAAGAAGCAAGTCGACATGATGCTTACTTTCAACTAAGGAACTCGCGCGATAAACGCAAGGCTCATCCGTCATCCTCGAAACCCAAAACATACCAAAATGTTGTTGGCTTTTCGAACTCCGCGAGTTTGGAAGGAAAGGGGTCCAACCCCCCCCCCCCCCTACAACTAACTCGTGCGCATGAGACATAATGTTTCGTATCCCAATCATGTTGCGAAGATGGAACGGGGTGTATACTAGCCAACACGGACCACAGAATACATCTATCATTCACTACGCACATTAACCAGTATATCGGGACCTAGTTTGAGGTTGTTGGGAAGTGCTACGTAACCTTTCCCGGCACAAAAGGTCTCTAAATTCCAACGTATAGTTCGGTGCACAGGCATTGCTGACAACCCACTCATTTCCTTCTACGGCAAACTGTCCAATACTATGCAGAATCTTGTTCGAGATTTCCGACAGTACCTCCTTGCTCCCCACTCTGGGCAGATTGGAGTTAAAATAAGCCTTAATTCCGAATTACCGTTCACTTTTTCGAAAAGAACGCATAATCCTATTTGACCTTTTATGTTTACCATAAGATGTAGACATTGTTCTAAAAGATTCCATTATTTGTCCTCGTATTGTTCCAACAAAATTAAGCGTTCGTAGTGAATTTCATCCGACTTAAAATCTGTTGAAATCACTGCGCACTATAGCAAATCCTCCTCATTCCGAACTGAAAGGCCTCACCTCGAGTTCGGTATCATCTGTCACCTAAGTCTTGTCTTTCAAATCTTAAATCATGTAGGACAAGGCCCAGTCGATTCTGGTATCCTCTGTTATAGGCACGACTACATATCTGACGTTGACAACAAGGTTGATATTTGAGGGTATTTGAGAAAATTATTTCTTTCTTCAACATAAGTTTGAGTTTGGGAAAAGCCCTGCCACACTTGTGCCGTTTATACGCGAGCTGATTAGAGTAAGTAACACCGCACGATTTGCAGCTCACGTTACATTTTCCTTCGTGACGCCTTTCGTGTCTCCATTTATACTTAATTGTTCCTGAACGTCTTTTTGCAGTATTGACACTAGAAAATCTCATTGTCAGACATTGGAAGATCACGTTTTTCTTCGTTTTTCTTCTTCGTTTTTCTTCTTGTTCGTCGGTAGAGATGAATGGAAAATTCTGGTATGAACCGTAGCTCGTTCCAAATTGTGGAAATAATTCCAACATGCTTCACAGTAATACAAACCACCAAACTTTTGATTTTTTCGGGCGTAATCATTTTTCCATTGCTTCGCGCCTTTTATAACCACCGCTCGTTCCCCGTATCAAATGGTCCATGCGCTAGAAAAGTCACACCCCTCATCCCTAAAAAAATATGCATAACTTGTGAAAAATGCTCAACAAACAGCAACGCTTTAAAAAAAACAACCCGCAAAAAATATTTAAACAGCACGGTGATGAGTAACCCAACGAGAAAGTTTACACGCAGGACCCAACAAACACTTTTTAAATTCAAAAAATTAGGAGGGGGACAGCGGGGGAAACTGGGGGGTTGCTCAAAAGGGCTTGCTTTCCAAATTTTATACTACTTGTAGCAACCACGAGGTCAATCACAGTTTTTTGACCTGTTATAGCATTACATATGGCATGACAAAAAATGAACTAAGGAACCTAGACTCCTAATTTTTTATACAGGTTTACAGGACAGGTTTACTTACAGAATCATGGTGAATTTAATTTAACTGAGACTAGCAGGTGCAGGGATACCGAATTTTAAAGTATTTACTAAAATATCGTTACCAATAGCTGTAATTCATCATTAATACTCAAAGGCACGAGTTTCAATGATTTCCTTAGTTCAGTTATGTTCATATTGTTTGCATCCAAAAAATGTTTCACAAAAGGTGAATTTTTAGATCACAGTACCGATTGCCCAAACAGTGCAGAAACAAGTTTAATGGTAAAGGCAAAGTTGGATTTTATTTTCAACCTAATGCTCTCAGGGGTGTACTGTAACCTTAACGTTTGGGAGGGGGTTAGATCTGGGAAATGGTGGCAGGAACACAAGAATCGCTTGGTCGTTCAGTGTGATGATAGGGGGCGGTGGTGCCAATTAAAAAAAGCACAGAAAAAGTAGGGTTGAATTGGGATGCACAGTATCTAGACACACGCTAGTGTGTCGCCCCCAAGTAACAGTAGATCTTCCCATTGTAGACATCCGATTGTTAAAAATTGATTGTTAATGATAAAAAGGCGGCTCACTAGCAGACATGTGTCTGTTAACTGAAAGCATATTTTGGCATGTTGAGGATAAATCCCAATGCGACAGAAATGTTTCAAATTGTGGAAAATGTAAGGGGAAGGTTCAGAGATTAAAAAAAACTAAAATGTAAAGGATGAGTGTCCACCAATCATAGAGAAACGGATGCGTCAATAACGTTGTTTTTATGTTACTGTCTAGCTAGCTAGCTAAGATTTTTCCCATGTTAAATCCCATAGACTTTTTGCTCATGGCTAGCGCAAAATTGCGAAAACCTACGTACCTGAATTTTTGCACACGGATGCATGGTGATCTGAGGATGGTCCTTTTTTTGGTTTGGGGGTTGTAGGGGTCAGGACAAATGCGTGGGAGGGTTTTGAAATTTGCCAACGGAGAATTTAAATTTCGTTTCTTTTCCAAGTTGCAACCAAAGATTTTAAGCAACAATGGCTTGAACAATCAAGACTGATCCTTAGATTTATTGTAAAAGCCTGGACGAACTAAAAACTGAACTGTAACGAAGGACAAAATAAAGAAACATTAACGTTGCCGTGGATTGCGTATGAATAAAAGGATGCACGTTAGATGATGGTTACGCAACAATACGAGCATACACCAGCTAAGGGTTTTTTTGTTAATAACCCAAAAAACAAAATGCTTCGCGTTCTGCTGTGTTAGTAACAGAGACCTTCCGGGGTTTCTGCATGACTAAATGTGAACGACATCTTGAAAAATTAAGGGGAAGTTGCATGGATAAAAAAAAACAACTGAAGGGGATGCGCTGATTGAGTGAGCGAATCGAACGAAATCAGCGATTGTTAGTCAGTGTGTGCAAAAATGAGGTTGAAGCATCGTAAACAGATGGTGTAACCTTATGTACGTTCACAGTCCTATGAAAGTTGTGATATCCACCCAAAACCAAAACTGGTAGAAAAACCCGCCAAGTTTCCAAAAACGCTCGGCCTTTGAAGGTAGTGATATCATTCCACCAAGGAAAGGCCGCCAAGGTTAATCCTATTAG
>JAHWFP010007234.1:45415-62195 GCA_023313725.1 Lithobius niger
CGAGGGAAAGGGGGAGGGGGAACAGGAGGATTACAGGTAGAGCATATGTTTGTCGAGGGCTGCCTTAAATTTGTCTGTGGTGGTTGCCAAACACCTCATCGGGGAGAGCGTTCCATTCATTGACAACACAGACAGAAAAGAAGTTCTTTCTTACTTCGAGTCTTGCGTGGGGCTTCTGGATCTTCAAAGAGGTTCTCAGAAGATTGGTTATAGTAGCTAGCTTAAAGAATTCTAAAGAATTGATGTTTTATTGTCCTTTCATAATCTTTAAGCACTCGATAAGTCGTCCCATCTCTCTCCTCTGTAAGTGTAGGAAGCTTGGCTACCTTCATATGTGAGCCTGTCTTTCATAAGCAAGCTAGAGGATAACCTCTGAGCCCCTCCCAACTAGTTCAGCATGTCCTTCAGCCATGGGTCCCAGGCTACACTAGAAAACTCAGTAAGTGGTCTGATAAGGGTCTTGTGAACCCTGGAAAACTCCTTTGGATTAAGCTTTGGAAGATGCCAAGAAAGAAACCCAGCCATTTTTTTAGCTCTTGCAGCAGCAGCAGCGCACTGTCGGCTGACTGAAAGATTTTCCTCAACGATAACACCAAGGTCTCGGACACTGTCAAAACGTTGGTGTTTCGTTCCATCAAGGAAATAATTTCTTCCAATGTTTTTGGAACCAAGATGCGTTATTCCACTCTTCTATGGGTGCAGGCGCATACCGTGACTGTCGTACCACGACTGAAGACTGTTTCTCTCCTTGAAATTCAGTACTTTTTTCGTCATGGCAGATCCTTTCACATCATCAGCAAACTTCCAGCAGTCATTCTTCACAGCATAATCAAATTCGGCAGTGTACACGGAAAACAGCTTTGGCTGAAGGACCGATCCCTACGGTACTCCTGATGAAACTGACATCCAGGCAGACTGCATGCCATTGATAACAACTCTTTGCTCTCTGCCATACAGGAATGCTTCGATCCACTTTACCCTCTCTAAACAAATTCCACGAGAACAGAGATTGTCAATAAGAACGCCGTGTTCTGCAGTATCAAATGCTTTTTCAATGCTTGTTCTAGGCAAGAATATCGCATCCCATTTCACAGCTGCCAAGGATTCGTTGACGAATTTGTAATCTGTTCGAAAGAAGTCATTCTTGGCTCGGGTACCGAGATGTTCGCCATCATTACGGAGACAGTTCGTGAAGTCCATTCTAATCCCTTCAGCCAAATCCGCAGAGAATCGGTTGACCGAAAATATTGAGACAAGTTTTTGCATAAGTGGCTACACCCCCATGTTGTTTTACAGTTCTGTCAGTCCTGTTTAAGTTATAGTAACTGATACAGAGTTCACCATCCTCAATGGAGTCATCAAGACACGTTTCCGTGAGAAAAACAAAAGTTGGCTTTATGTTGTGGACAAGTTGTGTAACTTCACATAGTTTTGATTGAAGCCCCTGGCAATTAAACAAGCATTTAACGGTCAGTCAAGATACTTAACTACAACAGTTTTTGTGCCGGTGTCAGTGCCGCTACCATGTTCTAGTTTCTTAAGCTTAAAACTGAATTTTCTATTTGGCAAGTTTCCACCCGATCAGCCTTGTTGCCGCTGTCAAGTGGAGCTGCCAGAATATTCTATACGAGTTGTGCGATACTGGGAAGGATGGAGTATGTAGTACGCAAAAAAATATATACGAATTGTGTGGTACTGGGACGGATGGAGTATGTACACAAAAAACAATACGAATTGTGCAATATGGAGTTAGGTAGTATGCAAAAATCAATACGAATTGTGTTGATACTGGGACGGATTGAGTATGTAGTATGCAAAGATCTACAAAAATTGTGTGATACTGGGACGGATGGAGTATGCAGTACGCCAAAAAAAATATACGAATTGTGCTACTGGGACGGATGGAGTATGTACGCAAACATCTACACGAATTGTGTGATATGAAGTATGTAGTACGCAAAAATCTATAAGAATTCTGTTGATACTGGGACGGATGGAGTATATAGTACGAAAAAATCTAAGAATTGTGTGATACTGGGACGGATGGAGTATGTAGTACGGATAAATATATAAGAATTGTGTGGTACTGGGACGGACGAGTATGTAGTACGCAAAAATCTATACGAAGTGGTGTGATACTGGGACATGATGAGTATGTACGCAAAAATCTATATGAATTGTGAGATACTGGGATGGATGAGTATGTAGTACGCAAAAAATCTATACGAATTGTCAGTTACTGGGATGGACGAGTATGTAGTATGCAAAAATCTATACGAATTGTGAGATACTGGGACGGACGAGTATGTAGTACGCAAAAATCTATACGAAATGAGTGATACTGGGATGGATGGACTCCAGCAAGAATGCCATCTCTACAAAATCGCCTCTCACATATTAAGACACTAAAACTAATGGAAAGCAAAATGCTTGTATTGTTTACTACCAATTCCTTAGTATTTGCGCTACTGTGTTCTGTGAACTGGTAGTGAGTAGTGGCCATCTTGAAAATGGTGGGGGGGGGGGGACGAAGAAGAATTATTTTTGTGTTAAATCCTCGGACGAATATTTTGGTCAAATCGGATGGAGTCAAACATATGCCACTTATTTAGAAAGGAAAATGCGTACTGTAGAAATAAATCTCAGTTGCTAGGAAATAATGTCATGAATGCAGTAGAAAGAAAGTTGTCATTTCTTGAGCTGTAGTTCTTTTAGACAGCGGCGTGTATGTGTCGGATTGACCCACCCGGATTCCAGGTAAGGCCCACAATACAGGAGGCCGGCCCTTGTTACAAAAATAAAAATTAAAAAAAAAATTGAAATTTATTCGTGTAAAAATTGCATTTTGTAAGTTGCAGGAAAACTTTTTTAATTTATGTTTTTTTTAAATAAACTAGCTCATTGGACTCGGGCGTGAACCCCCCCCCCCCCAGCTATACAAGTTCATTGTTTCAAAGAAACCTTTTAAATTTGAAATGAATTATGAATTATAACATTATGGCTGCCAGTTCAATAGTGCTACTGGGACGGATGGAGTATGTACGCAAAAATCTACACGAATTGTGTGATATGAAGTATGTAGTACACAAAAATCTATAAGAATTCTGTTGATACTGGGACGGATGGAGTATATAGTACGAAAAAATCTAAGAATTGTGTGATACTGGGACGGATGGAGTATGTAGTACGGAAAAATATATAAGAATTGTGTGGTACTGGGACGGACGAGTATGTAGTACGCAAAAATCTATACGAAGTGGTGTGATACTGGGACAGATGAGTATGTACGCAAAAATCTATATGAATTATGAGATACTGGGATGGATGAGTATGTAGTACGCAAAAAATCTATACGAATTGTCAGTTACTGGGACGGACGAGTATGTAGTATGCAAAAATCTATACGAATTGTGAGATACTGGGACGGACGAGTATGTAGTACGCAAAAATCTATACGAATTGAGTGATACTGGGATGGATGGACTCCAGTAAGAATGCCATCTCTACAACTCGCCTCTCACATATTAAGACACTAAAACTAATGGAAAGCAAAATGCTTGTATTGTTTACTACCAATTCCTTAGTATTTGCGCTACTGTATTCTGTGAACTGGTAGTGAGTAGTGGCCATCTTGAAAATGGGGGGGGGGGGACGAAGAAGCGCTGTAAGATAGTGTTCTTTTAAGAAATCTGCGGCAATTTGAACGTTTTCCTGCTACTTAGAGAAACAGTTTTCATAGGAATTCATTTCAAATTTTTAAAAAATTTGAAACTAGGGCCTTCCGTCCTTTTCTTTGGGGGGGGGGAGCAGGGACAGAGCTATGTTATCTAGCGCTAGAAATGAGTGTAAATTTGAAACGATTTGAAACGTCTTATCGCAACTTACGAGATACAATTTGCATACGAATTCATTTAAAATATTAAATGGCCTTCTATAGTTGGCGGGGAAGGGGGGGTCCGGAGCCCTGTTAGCTAGCCCGAGTGCCCAGACTTAACCTAGACTTAACAATAAACTTTGGGTACAATGAAAAATATGGTAGATGGACATGATTGCTAGATGGCTGGGCGTCAACATTCAGGCTAGAGTGAGCACTGTGCTCAAACAGTGGGTCACCAACCACGACGGGAGATTCCTATGAAAACTCTGCTTTAATCCAGCTTTCCCTGCTCAATACATCTTTTTCTTAATGCTGTATACAGCCATCTTCAACGGACATGTTGGTAGCATATCAAGACACACGCTAGAAGGGCAGGGGCAATGCCTCTTTCTCTGCACCCCCTCCCATCCGTTCTGCTGTCTATCCCTATGCATACTTCATTGTGAGTGCATTGTTTAAAAGTCGGGTGTTTCAACCTATTTTAATCCTTCGCAAACGTTAGCAATTTTGATTTCTGTACAGTCGTCAACACTTCCCAACTTTATTTTTGTGGGAGCCATTCTTGAAGCAACACAACTCATTGTAGGATGCTAACAAAATTTGTGCCAGCTCATAACCGCTAGCCACTGGAGTCACAGCTCCATTTCATTGATAAAGTTAGGGTTCGTCCCATTTTAAATTCATTTGATGACAATTGTATCTATGTGGCAGGAACACCAATAGGCTATTTTCGCCGATTTCTTTAAAAAATCTAGCTTACAAGGGATAGGACTCCAATCCTCATCCTCCCCTCCCCCCTCCACTTCAGGAGGCCATTGTTTCGATGAAAATTTTTTGAATTTCCAGTGAATTCGTAATGAAGACTGCCTTTCTAAGTTGCAGGAAAACATTTAAACTTCATGCCGAATTCTATTGATAGGCTAGCTTACAGTGCTCCACCGGGGATCCTTCCTCCCCCCCCCCCCACACTACAAGGGGCACTTGTTTCAAATACGCACTGCGCGGAAACACTTCAAATTCACGCTGGTTTCTAAAGAATACTCTAGCTTCGGCATGCCTTTGGAGGTTGAGATCAAACCTATTAATTTATACGATGTTGGGGCATACACATTATGTTTTTTCGAAACATACACTTGCTCTAGTATTCAGTTATGTAGTGTATTCAACATTCATCTGTTTTAACCCTCTCAATCATTAGCTTTCTGAAGCCATCCTTCACCCAATTGTTCCTTACTGAGGCTGAAGTGTTAAATACTTTATCTCGCCTTAACCATACTACTTAGCATACTTAGCATGCTCTTGTCTAGCATAGAAGTGTAAACAAAGCGTGCCAACTTGTCCATTCGTTGTCCGAAATAGCCTATAATTTTACAATAATCAAGTCAATAAGATGAAGGTTTCAAGTGGGCCTAAATTGGGGGAGGGGGGGTGAAAATTCGAAAGAAATTTGAATGAAATTGCGTAAGAATGAAAACAAAACATGATTGCAATAGCAGAATTAGGTTTATTTACTTGTTTCTTTACTTTACTGGTTTTTAACTTAATTCACTGTAAGAAGGTAACTTTCGGGTTTCGTAATTTTGTCATTAGATGGCGCTGTTATACGCTGATGACTAAATCCTTCATGTTTCGATGCTCAACCACGTCCGGTATTGATATAGTAAACATTATCTACGAAGGCTGCATTTTTTGGGACACATGAATATTTATTTTTATTTAATGCACGGTGGTGACGTCACGCCAACACATCCCAATGCTAAAAGTGTAGCCGTTATATACGGTAATCTGAAAACCCACACACGTGACCGTGGGTTAATTTTGATAACCCACACTTTTTTTGATAATCTAACACTTTTTCCGCGCTCCACACTACCACTGTTCTACCACGTGACATACTTTGCAAAACTACCGTACACAACACAAATTCAACCAACATAAATAAGCACATTTTGCAACCTGCGACATTTATCGTACTAACAGAAAAAAAAAACCTCGTGTAGGCTACTATGCTAGCACCCCACCCGTGCAGGAATGGCCCAACCGCCGACCTTTCACTCCGACAGTACTAAAACTAGGCTACCGACACCTGTAAACACACCTAAATACACCTAAAAACATACGATACTCAAGCGTACAGCACATTTATAACCTGGCGACATTTTACGCACTAACACGAAAAAAAAAACCTCGCGTACGATGCTAGCCCCCTCCCCACCCCCACCCACGAATGAATAGTGCAAGCCGCACCCCCCAACAACCTTTCGTTCCGACGGTACGAAAACTAGCCTACTGACACCTTCTAAACACACTTAAAAACCTACGAGACTCAAGCGAATAGCGCATTTTATACGCTAAATCTTATTTAAACTAATAAAGTAGAAAAAATACGGTTTTACCTTAAACACAAATGTCGGTGACTGGGACTGGATATAGGGACGTCCTCGCGTACGTGAGACTTTCGCAGACAGGAAGTTTAAACCGGAAGTTTGAGTTCAGGAATTTACGTCATAATTCACAAATAAAATTTTCAAATAAATTTTTTTTTAATCTCAAATAACTAGATATGTTGGCTCGACGTCACACCTTAGCAATAAATTAAAACACATAGCCGTGAATTAGACCAGGTTATCCCGAAATAATTGCTCGTCTGCTCGAAACGGAACAGTCCAAAGATCTAGGGGTAGCAAAATCGATCTCGCTGGCACGCTCGTGGGATTTCGCAACCCCTCGATCTTTGGACTGTTCCGTTTCTCGCAGACGAACAATTATTTCGGGATAACCCGGTCTACTTCACGGATATCTATTACTTATTTATATTTCTTTTATTTTGCTTGGGGTGAGGGAGATAACCTTACACCCTTCATCCCTCCCCCCGCTCGTGGATCCGTGCCACTCTCAGATCCGTGTCTAAGTTGGTTTCTTGAGAATCTTACCGTTGTATACAAGCCTGCACAAGCCTATTATAAGCAAATTGTATATGCACAAGAAAATATAAGCCATAAGCTAAGAATGACAAGTGAACAAGAGGCTTGGGTTAATTCTAAACTTTCTAAGCTACCTTACCCATTTCTATCCATACCAGCAAGCTTCTGGGATATCTTAAACAATGAGAAAACGAAACCATGCAGACTACCTCAATCGAGCACGTCTGGCCTAACAATAGAAGTAAAACTCACAACCCACGGAAATAAAGTTGGAAAGTATTGACGACCATACATTATTTACAGTGTTCTCATTTAACATTGTAAAGTTATATCCCTAAATTGTTTCTATTTCCACCCTCCTATTTTCAAATTAATTTCTCCAAATTGTGTTTTAACCAAATAACAGCCTATTTTTTTCTACCAAAATTATTATAATTCACCCAAAATAGCGATCACAACTGTATTTTTATATATATTTTTTTTTTACAAATTTAAGATTTTTTTACTCCCAACACTTTTGGATGCTGAAGATCCGGCCAATGACCAAGTTAAAATTGGCAGGAGCAAACTCACTGGACCACGACTGGACTGGGTGTTTTTACGTAATAGTTATAGTACCCCTGTCTAACTGTATGGGATTTATCACCCGATGGGCGATATCCCGAACATGGCCAATAAAATACGTCAAGATGATATTTTGAGGGATGAAATTTCATCTACTATGTAGTTCATATATGTTATTTCTATTGGTGTTTTCGAAAGGCCAACGCAAGTTTACGCAATTATGTGAGGGGGGAGAGGGGAGGTGGAAGGAGATAGAGTAACGCTTAATTTTGAGTGATGAAATTTTATGTATAGAGTTGGAGTATATTATTTTGAGGGATGTATAATTCGTATATATTATTTCAGTTGGTGTTTTCAAAAGGCTGACGCAAGTTCACGTAATTTGGTGAGGGGCGAGGAAGTGGAGAAATAACGAATAACGCTTAATTTTGAGGGATGAAATTTTACGTATAGTTAGTTTATATTATTTCAGCTGGTTTTTTCAAAAGTTGACATAATTTGGTGAGGGGGGGAGGAAGCGGAGGGAAATGAGAGTAACGCTTAATTTTGATGGATGAAATTTTGTGTGTAGTTCGTTTGTATTATTTCAGTTTGTGTTTTCAAAAGGCCGACGCAAGTTCACATAGTTTGGTGAGGGGGGTGGGGGGGAAAGGAAGCGGAGGGAAATAAGAGTAACGCTAATTTTAGTAATGCTTAATTTTGAGGGATGAAATTTTATGTATAGTTCGTATATATTATTTCCGTTGGTGTTTTCAAAAGGCCGATGCAGGTTCACGTAATTTGGTGAGGCGGGGGAGGGAGTGGAGGAAATAAAGCAACGCTTAATTTTGAGGGATGAAATTTTATGTATAGTTCGTATGTTATTTCAGTTGATGTTTTCGGAAGGTCGACGCAAGTTCACGTGATTTTGTGGTTTTTTGGGTGGGGGTGGTTTTTTTTGTCTGCATTTCGAAATGTAGAACTGCTTTATAAAACCAGGCGTGATTAATTTGCTTTCATTTCGTTGCGTACAAAACAAAATGCACAAATGCACAAACGAAGTGCACAAACGCACAAACGAATGCACAAACGAAGTGCACAAATGTGAATTAAACAAGGAACGAAAAGTATGATTTTATTTTGTAGAAAACATTTAGAAACTTCTGGTTGACATAAAACAAAATAATTAATTCTCGCATGGTTTTATTATGGAATTCTACCTTTAAAAGTCCTGGCAATATCTTATCACCACTGTGACACTACTGTGCATGGCATCCATATCGCCACACTTTAATATGTTAAGTGTGAAGTGTGGCGATATGGAATATCACCACACTAAAGTGTGGGGATATGAATATCATGCACTGTAAAAGTGTTGGATATATTGCTGCGCGTTTTTTTAACAATGACAGATAGGGACCGTGATTGGGCGTTTTCTGTGGAGAAACTTTACTGGACGTACGTTGGAATAATAATAAATCAAAGTTTGTCACAATAGCAACGGGTTTGGCAAGGACCGGGGTCGCTATCCGCCAGCCACAATTATACGCCATTTTCTGTAAAATTAATGTCTTAAAAAAAGATAAAAATTAGTTATATTGATTTTCAACAGTAAGATAAATGTAAAAAATAAAATATAACAATGGCCAGGAATGTGGAATACACGGAGGTGGGGGTGGAGACACGAATGCCTTGCTACCAAGGTTAGACCTACCAGGGACAGGTTGGTCCCCGATGGCATCGCCAAACGTGAATGTTTAAATAATAAGGCTAAAAATAAAAGAAAATTTATTAAAAATTTTAAATTTAAAAATCGTTATAAACTTGCTAGCAAATAATGTGCCATCCACATAATGGGATTTGCCGTAATCAACTTGTTAAAAAAATATAATATAAAATGAAAAAATCTTCACCACATACTCAACTCTATCGATGGATGGGCCACAGGATGCCAATACTGTACCAGTGCTTGGAGGCGGAGAGTCATAATGGTCTTTACTGAGGTCTTCAGTGAGCAGTTCTCTCCTAAATTTTGCCACTGTACTAGGACGAAGCGCATTCGAAACGGGAATAATGCGGACTGAAAAAATTTTTGTCTACCTTTCGCACGTCATAAGGTCAAATCTAGGGCGCCTCAATTCAGGAAGCTCAAGCCCCGGTCTTGCGAGGCGCGAGGCGTAGTTCCCTCCCGAGCCCCAGAAGCCACTTCGTAAACCGTCTCTGCACCGACTCAAATGTTCTTTGACGAGGTACGGGGACCAAAGAAGTGTAGCATACTCCAAGATAGAACAAACGACGTTATGAATTCCAGGTTATGAATTCATGGAATTGACTAATAAACTCTTCCAATTCCCCTTTACTTGATTTGGACTTGAACTGGGTCTTGACTTAGTAGGGAATTGACTTGACCATCAACTCTGCCCATATTGCGCTTAAGTTGACTGACTTGTGAAATCGTCAATTCGATTGGCATTGCGTCGATTTGACGAATTTATTGACGAAATTTCTTTTGACCCGATTTGTTTCAAACTGAAATTCGAGGTAATTCTACAATATCAATCAATCTAAACACTTTTCGGCCCCAAAATTCACTAACATCGTTTAACAATTTTATTTAAATACGGCAGAAACTTGGTTGGAACCGACTTTTTTTTAGTCATGAGTTAGAATTGGTCCAGAATGGAATGCTTATCAATGGTGTTTAGGTAGAAATAAGATGGACATGCTCTTCACTTCCATGTCCAAGGTCGAACCATCATGTCTGAAAATTAGCAACAGGTCAACGTTTATTGGTGACTAGCCACATCGTTCGCTTTGCCACTATATTGGCAATGATCCTTGCGTAAGCTAGGTGCGTCGCGCCAAGTTAGGTAAACCTTAAAACAAACATACAACAATTCAGTTGTCAAGGTTGTAAACCAGCGTAGCGCGACGCCATAGCGTCAGTGTCTTATATCCTAAAGCATAGTTGGGCACATTTCAGGTACTTGGGGAAAAATAATAATGCGGTACAAAACCCTAAATTGTGTCGAAATCCAGAGCAATGACCTACCTGACAAAAATTAACTCGTGTAGCAATGCCAGCTATGTCGCTTTCAATACAAAATCTGACCCTCAATAACAAATGTGTTGTTAGCTAGCTAGTCCGTTCATCCCCACGTTAAATCCCATAGGGTGATTATTCATCGATTCCGAGATAACGGGAAGGCTTCCAGCTATGAACATTGAATGAATGGATGCAGTACAATACGAAATGCGTGGCCTATATGGTTTGGAGTCTGGGGGCGTAACTGGATGGCGCGGGAGGGCGCGTATGTACGAAAATATTGTTTTAACCATTGTTAGTATTGTCGGCATCGTCTATCATTTGGCGGCCTAAGTTCGGAGAATGAGAACGTGTATACTGACGTGCGTGCCTACACACACACTAGTGTATCACGATAAATCTAGACGTTGCAATGAAACTGTATTCACGTCTAATTCACGAAAAATAAACCAACTGTAAAAACAAAGCAAAATAAACAAAGCCAAAAACTGGTAAAAAAAGCCATCAAGTTGAGTGGTTCGGTCCTTCAAAGGAGTGATATCAACACACAAAAACTAACTAAATAAAACAAATTACAGCAAAATTAAAACCAAACCAAAAACCTATAAAGAGGATGGTTCGGCCTATAGGCAAAAGGTAGTAGCAAATTGTGGAAAACCAATTTCTTGTTTACGTGGCACGTTATTACTTATCTGCACGGTAGTGTACTTGAGTCAATACACAATTAAAAAAAAAGAGTGATATATCTAAAACCTAAACTGGTAAAAGGGCCCGCCGAGTTCCGAATGATTCGGCCCTTCAAAGCAGTGATATCAGCACACCAAAACATTCGCCAACTTATCGCACCGAATAATACTTTGGACGTTAAATTAAAACTTGAACATGGCTACCGAAAGAAGCACTGTTCTAGTTTTCATTAACCCTTCTCACTATTAAGTGTTGCGATTAACTCGGTGAATGTTTTGGTGTGTTGATATCACTCTTTGAAGGGCCGAATCATTCAGAACTTGGTGGCCCCTTTTACCAGTTTTGGTATGTATAGTTTAACTTTTTGAACAGGTTTACTGCATGCACAACTCCGTGCTTCATAAACGCGATTAACCTTTTAAAACCTACAGGCACACTTTTCCGCGTGACCAGCAAGTTGAAACCACCCCATTTTGAGGTGATAGTAAATATTTTAAGTTTTTATTTTTGTAACCAAGTCTTTGATTTGTTTGTCTGAATGGTTGTGCAAACTTGACATCTAGAAACAGTTTTCAGAACAGCAGTTTTAGTGTATCGAGTGAACAAAAATCTTAAAAAATCTAAGCGTAATTTAGCATTTTCATCTTTGCAGGTATCTTTCCGGAGTCGTAAATATTTTAGATAGAATAGCTCGACAAGAGTAAAATTTGATTTTGGTGGCATTAACAATGTCAAACATCTTCAGAAATGAAAATAGGCCTACTCAAAGCGTAATTAGAATACATTTTATGTGGCAGTACTCTTTCGTCTTTATAGTGACTTTCGTGTTTCCAGAGGAGTATCGGTAACAAGCATGCACATCTTATATTTTTTAATCGAGTAGAATCTTATTTCTTTTGGGTCAAAAAATCTACAGCGACGAAAATAGGCCTATGAAAATGCGCCTTATGAAAATACGCCTTCTCTGAATTAAAAACTAAATCATTTGATAGGATAGCTCAGATATTGTTGACCAAAATCAAATTTTACTCTGCGTCAAGAAATCTTAAGGGTCAAATATTCTTGCAGCGATGAAATAGGCCTACTCAAAGACCTTTCATGTTTCCGAAGTAGGTACAAATATGAATTTTTTATGATGTACATAGCATAACTCGGACAACTTCGGAGTTTTGGGGTATACCTTTCAGATCGTTATATACTGGTGGCCACTTACTGTTGTATGTTGCTTCGCCCACCTTTCGGATGGCACCACTGTTGTCGAGTAAACCCATATAAGGGAGTATTGCCAGTGCTCCACATTGTGTTACTCACCCCTAGTAGTTACTTGAACCACACGCACTCGGAAGGGCTCATACCCCCGCTATGGTAGATTACCTTCAGTTCAACCTACCTAGTACCACAATGACGATGATCGGTGTAGTAAGAATTCCATTTCCATTCAAAGAAAAACCCATAATTTACCTGGTGAGCGAATCATCTCCACAGAGGACCTGCTAGTGGGTTTTTAGAGAAAATTTTCTTGTATGCCACCTTGTAAGGTGAGAAGAGAAGAAACACTGCCTGGGACTATTCTGTCTCCCATAGTAGAAACATGTATTTCAGTCCTTAGGTGGTAGAAGCCAGTTGACTCCCACGCTAAGGCTGCAAGAAACTGACATGACAGTCAGAGGCATGACATGCACGTAGGGGTTGAAAAGTTGTTTCAGTTGCCCTCTATTGCTGTAGTAATTCTATTGCGTTTGCGCCACTTTAAAGCGTGTGTTAGCAGGTGTAGGCTTTGAGAGCACTAGGAGCCTAATGAGGGAGAGCTGGAGAAATTTGTTAATTTAAGGTTCAAAATTACAGAAACGTATTCAGTTGAATGGAAAAAAATAAGTTGGCAATTCAATGGCTACAAAGCTAAAAAGTTGTATAAATTGTAAATTAAAAACAAACAAGTAAACAGTAGTTAAAAGAGGCTACAACGTGAAAGTTTGCTAAATGGTAAAAAAGTTGGTCACATTCACGCCATCAAATTTAGCTGCAACTGGGTATTCACTTAGTATTCTGTGTAAAAACTTGGTTGAAACGAATAAACGAATAAATGTTTGAGTTACTGCTGTGAAGGGATAATGGGAGTCTGGTTACAAATTTTTAATAGCAAACTTTTAAAGGGTGGCGTTCTACCTGGAAAACCGGGAAAATTCAGGAAGTTTATCAATTCTGGAAAATTCAGGGAAAAATCAGGGAATTGGAAAAATATTTACCGAAAATCAGGGAATTTGAACCTTTTCCGAAAAATCTTTCACCTGTAAAGAATAGGTAATTTGGATTTAATTTTTTTTACTTCGAAAACCTTCACTTAATTCAGTTAAAACTTATTTCCGTTGTTGTTGAAAACTAAATTGGCAAGATTTAGAAAATTACAATGATTAATAGTTGATTAAATTGGGTTAAAAAGGGAATTCCATTGTGAATTTATCTTGACAAGAGCGAAACGAATACGGTTTCTCCTCTCACTGACAATTTTTGAGTGGCGACGAAGTTGAGTTAAGGTCAAAAAGTCAAAGTGCAACTAAATCAGTCTAGCATAAAATACTTGGGTTTTCCAACTGGATAAAAATGGAGTCTGAAAGCAGACATCCCCTGACCCCCCAGTTCGTGCTTCACCTAGTCACTGTGTTAGCTCCCAGGCCAGGGAGGCTTTTAAGGCAAACGTGCTAATGCATTATGAACCTGCTTTACGAACTTTAGGTATTTTGATGCATCACCAGTAGAAATTGGTGGAGTTTGACGTCCACATTGCCAGCGGTGAAGACAGGCCTACTGTGTTGTTTTGCGGGCCTTAAGGCAGAAATTGAGTACGCCCAATTCAATCAGGAAGCGCTTTCGGTAGTGTTTGGGGTGAAAGTTTCACCAGGACCTTAGTGGAAGGAAGTTTGTCCTGCAAACGGATCAACAAGCTCTATGGATAATTGGAAGAAAGGTGTCCATCCCTGTTATGGTGGCCACCAGAATTCGAAGGTGAGCAATATTTATATGGCCTCTTAGTTACAACATATCCCTTAATTTGGCGACAGACTACGGAATGAGTCATGAATTTGCAGACTTGACACATTACCCATTTTATCAGAACATTTGGAGAAATGCGCTAGGCTTCGCTAGTCTATTAAAGTGGATAATGACTAGTTGAAACCATTTCTAGCACGAAAATTATAATTATAATTTGGGGAATGCGTTTAGTAATTCCTGTAATATTGCAAAAACATGTTCTCAACGAGTTCCACATAAAATTGCTTGCTAGATATTTGTATTATAATTTGGGGAATGCGTTTAGTAATTCATGTAATATTGCAAAAACAAGTTCTCAACGAGTTTCACATAAACTTGCTTGCTAGATATTTGTTTTTATTTGGTTTGGCATGCCATATCATTAGCGATTTTGAAGTTTAGAACAATTCTTGAAAGAAAATGGCATATGGCACTCCACTCCACACTGGCTGCGCATAAATGGTCATGCCGAAGTTGCAGTAATCAATTAAACTTGCGTTAAAAGCTAGAGTAAAGAAGAGTTAACTAGAAATGTTCTTCATTCTGCAACAACAAAAAATGACTTCCACACTAGGCCAAATTGCAAAACCAGATGGCAAAAGAAAATAAATCTATCCAGTGACAGAATTCAAGATTCATAGTCTCCGTCGGTAACAATATATATCTATTGAAGCACTCAGATAGGCTAAAAACACGTATTTGCCTTTGAAGCAGTTTCACAGGAACTGGCGTCACTTCCGAAGAAAGCTACTCCAAACTTCGAACCTCTGGCTGAAAAACAGAATCTCGCACAATAATTCAGTGACAATTTTGAAAATCCATGATTACTAGACAGCAATGGCCGTCACTAGGCAATAAAGTGTTGCCGAAATTAACACTTCGTGCTTCAAAATCGCCGAATATTATTAGAGAATCCAGAATTCCCATCGCTTCTCTCCAGAGGTTGTGGTCTCTAAGCTTCAACTTCGCCTTGACTGTCACGTCAACAACGTCGTCGTAAAGTGGATTGTGGAAGCCATTGGACTCGCGTCCGGTACTGCCATTTGATTTTTCTGCGTGAATATTGTGGGAAGAGGCCAACGGAGGTGGAATGCGATGGCGAGTTGGGGGAAGAAATCTTCATCCTCAATCCCACTTTCAGAGGAAAAATCCGTGGAACGCTGATGGTGGTTATCAGTATAGCGAAAACATTGGCAGGCCGCATGAGAAGAAGTGAAAAAAAGTCGGGCTGACGGCAAACTGGGTTTTATTGAGGCGACATTTCTATACGCAACGTTGCATACAAAACTACGTGTAAAAATTCTATAAAAATAGTTGTTTTACAGTCCTAACGACTAGCTGACTACATTTAACGGCTTATATGCATGGAATTACCATTACTAAATGGTAAAGAATAAAGCCCGTTCCATGCTTCACACTAAAACCAAACATGGCCGTGTTTCTCTACCAAAAAACCCAGAGTCAACAACAACTCGCCCTTTTTCACAACTACCAGGGGAAAAAAACAACAACAACAATAGTCAGTAAGCAGCCATCAATAAGTGCATTACTGCA
This sequence comes from Lithobius niger, assembly GCA_023313725.1. NCBI lineage: Eukaryota > Metazoa > Arthropoda > Chilopoda > Lithobiomorpha > Lithobiidae > Lithobius > Lithobius niger. Next base: position 61,077 of record JAHWFP010007234.1, read on the forward strand.
ATAGTGATCGGCCCTCAGCCGAAAGTTAACATTACGTCACTTGACGATTAACAGCCATCATTAACAAATGACGCAACGGATATGAGCTGCGAAAACGCACAACTCATTATACTTACTGTGGCGTCATGTTTACCGCCTCATAAACCCCCTCGTCAGATGTGGGGTTTCGCAATCCCATATTTCCACAAATCTTAATCCTCACAAGTCTCACACAACAACAAGTCTGACAAGTCCAAGCCAAACCCCCCCTCGTGCCATTACAATGTTTACAACTCGCCAGTACATCGTATTACAATACATTGCCTAGCAGAGGGTGGTTTCGATCATACTGCCTCCATACTAAATACGATGCCTCAATACAATGTGTTAGGTTTAGGTTATAGCTTGCCGTCTTATTTAACAAGTTGTTAGTCGAGTGTTAGTTGAGTGTAAAAACAAAAGGTTAACATCATACAAGTTTTACAAAAAAACATCATGTACCTTTAAGAACTACTTGGTACTTCTTAGTCTTGCGAGTTAATCATAATATTCCCGCAACTATCAACTGGATATACAAAGGGTTCTGGGGACAAACCTCTGAGTCTATTAGAAAAACGAGTGGCCAGGCGTGGGGTTAAGGGTTCATTGCGATTGCGTGACTTACCCGACCTTCCCACTCTTTGAGGTGGAGCACATGCAACAGCTCCGTTATTATTAACAGTTGGTGGAGGAGGAGATGGTTGAAGAATTGGTTGGATTGGTGTTTGCGTGTCCTCGTCATCATCATGTATCATAACGAAGGTTATGTAAATTCTCCGTTGTTTCATCAAATGACCAAGAACTGGACACATAGTTCATAGTGCATAGTCTATGCATCATGTCCGAACCATTCCTCTCCTCGTAAAAATCTACATTATTGCTGTACACAACAGTTTGAAGGAACGGGTCATAAAGTTTGTACCCGTGTCGTTCATAGCAATAGCCCAAGTTGATGTGAGGTTTCCCCGTAGGGTCATAAGTTCCTCTTTTATTTCTGTCAATGTGCACGTACGCCAAGCACCCAAATCGCCTCTGCTTAAATATATTTGGGGGGTTTCCGCTCCACTTTTCTAGAGGGGTTTTACCATCAATATGCGACTT
>JAHWFP010007235.1:0-16795 GCA_023313725.1 Lithobius niger
GAGGCCACAGTAAGCGTGCGCCTTGTAGCCAGTCGGACACAGGCTACTAAAGTATCCGCGGCCTATCTTGAGTTCGCCCCAAAACGACACAGATAATCAATTGTATGTTTTTGGTAGCAGAGTGCCTTGTTGATATCCAAATTGGTTACAAAAACAATGGCGGCCGTCGACTAAAACCGCCCCTTCCAGGAAGACGTAGCCGTTCAAAAAATACCTGCAGGACGCAAGATAGGCCGCGGATACTTTAAGCCATGACACAGGCTACCAAACTTAAATACTCGATCTTAAAACAATGGACCCAAATAGGGCGATATCTCGCTAACCACGTATTTTTGGATATGTGTTGTGTAGGACTTTTTGACTTCATTTTACCTCCTTAGTATGTCCTAGGAGTGTGTCGGTTTTATTCTGAAACACCCTATATAAGCAATACGCATATAACCATTATGCTTAATGCTTATTGCGAAAATGCTCATTAAAAAGCAAGGACTCTTACATAAATCTGCTTGTGTCGTTGCATTCTAGTTGATTCCGAAATTACCCTTCAGACAACAACAAACTATTTCTTCTACAAACTTTCCTTGAAAGTAGCAAGTTAAGTTCGTAAAAGGAATAGATTTGTTGTTGTATGAAGAGGCATTTCGGAATCAAGCTACAATGCAATGACACTAGCAAATTTATGATTATTAATGGTTGTTTTAATGCTTCTTAATACTTATGAGGAATATATCACAACAAATCTACATAATTATATAATACGGAGCAGGTGGCCAATGCACCGGCCTCACCATCCCATCGTACAATCAAGTGTCTTACCATCCCATCGAACAATCAAGTACCCCACCCTGTCATGCCATCTTCTTCTGGAAATATTTTTCAAGATTTTAGTTGGGATGACCCCCCCCTTCCTCCCCAACCAAAAATCTGATTCGATAAAACGGCCCACACTCTGTAATATCAGGAGGTGAAAACAGTGGTAAAGAGACTGTATTAGCAAAAAAGAAAAATAGTTTTCAAATTTTCGGGAAAAAAAAACCAGAAACTAGCCGGAATATTTTGGCGTTCGCAACGCTAACCCTTCATATTTTTTTTTTACTCAACTAACAAATTTAGGATTAAACAAAATTATTATTATTTTTCAGACTTCTCGAAGATGTTGTTTTTCTCTTTAAAAGTAAGCACTCTCGTCTGTCTTCTCGTATTCATTTCCCTTGCCAGTGCTAAACACATGGAGAAGCTCGAAAAGAAGCTTGTTGAATTTGAAAAAGAAATCGGACACCTGGATCAAACGTTATCAGCTGTGCAGAAGATTCAGAAGTCACTCAGAGAAGTTCAACGCCTCATTGCGGAAATAAATAAGAAACTGCGGTGGCCTGCAAAATGTTTATTGCATTTGTGTATTTGACCATCATTATACAGTATTACAAACAAAAACGTCAAGTGTGCCGTAAAAAAAGGGCTTATATGATTGAAGTTTCATTTTACTTGTTAAAATGTACACGGATAAAAATTGGTGATTTTTAATTGAAATAATCAAATGTACAATTCAGAAAATTGCATCTGTTTAAATGCTGTTGTGCTTTACTAATCATACGTTACGTAAAGTACAACAGCACTTAAACAGATGCAATTTTCTGAATTGTACATTTGATTATTTCAATTAAAAATCACCAATTTTTATCCGTGTACATTTTAACAAGTAAAATGAAACTTCAATCATATAAGCCCTTTTTTTATGGCACACTTGACGTTTTTGTTTGTAATCCGTGTACCTTTTTTACAGCTATGGTGTCGCGCTATAAAGGTTTATGCATGTAGTCGATTGTTGCATGCACGAAGAATGGATCTGGAGTTTGCTGAGTGGCATTGTTCCCTAAATACAATGGTTAAAACAACGTAAATCAATCAAAATGATCGTTTAGGGTCCCGTAACTCCGTAATGGATCGACCAATTGAAAAAGTGGTCCCTGTAAGGTTGAAGCCCAGGGAAATTTCTGCTCAGATCATGTTTCAGATTTTAGGTAGGTGCAGTAGTTTTTTCTGAGACCGTGTCAGCTAAGCAGAAAAAGAACAAGAACGAGAACAAGAACAACAAGAAGTGACCAGTTTTCAAATTTCCGTGTGGCTTCCTACGTTTACTCTTGCACGGAATTGCATAAAAGTTGGTGTAAAGTTACGAAACGTTGCTATCTACTATCTGGCCAAGTTTGGTCGAAATATATTGAATAGAAACGGAGAAATTAATAGTTTTAGTTTTGCTGGAGAGAGGACCTCAATCAGTGTATGATACGAAAGCGCGGTCTGACTGAGTAGTGTCTGAAGGACCACGCCGAGATATGAAGCTCCTGTGTTTAACATTTTCATTTTCTCATGTGTTTAACACAGGAGCTTCGTTTCTCGGCGTGGTCCTTCAGACACTACTCAATCAGACCGCGCTTTCGTATCATACACTGATTGCGGTCCTCTCTCCAGCAAAACTAAAACTCTTAATTTCTCGAACCTCTAACTATAAGTTGAATGAAGCTGAATTGAAGATTTATATTATTAAGAAACTGTAAGCTGATCTGGTTGAACGAATACCGAGTATGTTGATATTTTTGTGACCTTGTATTCCGTGCCCCCTCTCCATTAAAAGGTTGCCTCAGTATATATCTTCGGCTTAGGAATAAAAATTATAGTTTGGAACCGAACGTTTCACGACAATCGGGTCACGAAACATGGGTCAATTCAACCTCGCACAAAAGGTTTCCAATATCAACTTGCGTGTTGCGAATTTGACTTCAACGAATGCAAGCCCCAACCCCTTTTTTATTTTTATTTTTGGTTGGTTTGAAGCGGAGATTGCCCCCAGCATCCTTCTCATCCCCCACCCCCTGTCAATGACTTCGCCGCTGGTTCAGTCAATAATTAAAGGAAAAAAGAAAACTAACCCCAATGTTTCGGGAATTTTCATTTGCAGATTGTATTTTGTCGTTGAATATTAGTTTCCAATGTAAAATCATTAACACTATTTTCTTACACCCACAAAGGACAAAAGTGCATTACGCCAATTAGTGAGGTAGCTTAGTGTTTTATTAGGACTCGTCGGACAAAAGCATGATTTTTTTTGTGTGGCTTAGTTACTGTATGGGCAATAAGGAAATGGGCTGCACTATGAAATCTGAACATATATTGGGCTGAAGCAGGTCTTATATACAGGGATGCACTTTTCACGACCATTAATACGCCGATCAATATAATATGCTGAAACTTACCACAGTGGTTCTACACATCATTTATGACAAATAACGTTTTATGAGAAAATGTCGAAATCCAACAGGAAGTGAATATACAGCTCACTTCCGGTAAATAGTCTTTATCAGTCTTTAACACATAACTCCTAGACCGTTTAACCGACAGGGCTCAAATTTGGCAGGCATATTCTAGAGACCATTTACGTCAATTAATATTTAATGACATTTTGTAACTTTACCGGAAGTGATGGTAAATGTCAGTTCTGGTATTTCTTCACTTAATGAATAACTTTTAAACGGGTTAGTCGGCAGGTTCCAAATTTTGCAAATACCTATCTTACATCTATGATAAATAATGTTCTATGAGAAAGTGTCTAAAAGCCAACCGGAAGTAAATATACAGCACACTTCCGGTAAATAGTCTCTATCACGTAGCTCCTAAACCGTTTAACCGTCCATTAACGAAGTGTTTTGCCTAAATAAAGAAGAAATCGCATGGAAAAGTAGTTAGTTCTGTTTCTGAGTAACACTAATTAATGAAAAAGCTTGCATTACCATTCAATACAATTAAAATAAAAAATGTAATAAACAATGGGTTTCCCTCTGCTATAAGTATGAAAGCCTTAAGCTTGACTGTTAATTTGTTACGCGAAAACAGAAAATCACTGGAGTCAAAGATCTGGACACAGAAAGTGACTGTCTTGTCTTAGCTGCCCACTTCGTTTTACCTCCCCCCTTTTCTTCACAATTCTTGGGTAAGGGTCCTGAAGAACTCCTGCAAAAAGGAGAGACCTGCCTTTGAATCAGAAAGGATGCAGAACCTGGGCACCCGAAGATCCAGGCTAACATCAAGCGCGACCAATATAGCACGACCGGCGACCGATATAGCGCGACCGGCGTGGAAGGAACCACAAACACGGAAAGAAGAAGGTGGTCCCAAATCCAAGCTTGTTACCGTTAAACGAGTTTCCACCCACTGCTCGGATTGATCCTACACCAATCATCCCTATGCAATTTAAAAAACTCTGCTCACGATTCAAATGTTGGAGACTTTTCAAGTGCTCACCAAGAATTGCTCCCGCACGTTGGTGAAACAGGAGACTCGACTGTGAAGTGGGTGGGGCCTACTGTTATCATTGGCGACTCCCATGTCCGTTCTCTTAGAGGAGGGATCCATCCAAAAACGAAAACTTGGACCTTGCCTGGTGCCAAAGTTCAGGACCTTTATTCAAAACTTCCCGAAGTCCTTGCAGATTGTGAGCCGAATTGTTCTTTTGTTGTGTGTGCCGGTACAAACAACTTGCCTGTTGACCCTCCAAACAGAATTGTGCTCCACTTGTCTGATTTTATCGACTCAATTCGTGCTGCACGTCCATCATCTAAGATATTTGTAATTGGTCTTTTTCCACGACTTGGTCAACAACATAAGGAGGTTGACAAATGCATCGCTCATACAAATGCGTTGCTCCGAAAGATGTGCATAAATCGAAAGTTCAATTTTGTGTCACTCGATAGTGAAATCTGTGCTGACCGCACACTCATGGCACGTGACGGCATCCACTTGACTAGCCGAGGAAACGAAATTTTGCAGTGCGAACTCATAAATCTCCACACACCATCGGAAAACTAACAAATCTAGTTGGGAACACTCCTATTGCGTTAAATTTACATCTAAACCGTCCCATTTCTGTGGGAGAACTCTGCTGTGTCTCACTGAATGCTAGAAGTTTGGTTAGAAATATTGGTAGTTTTCAAGCACTTCTGTTGAGGGCCTTTTTTGACTTGGTTTTCGTGGTGGAATCCTGGCTACATAAGGGTATTACCGATGCAATGATTGTGGGTAAATGTAAATATGGAGTGGTGAGGTTGGACCGCGGATCCCGTGGTGGTGGGCTGCTGATATTGCATAAGCTAGATATACCAGTGGCAGTTGCTTCTGTGGCTGAAGGTGTTGGGGGAATCTCTATCGTTTTGCCTACAAAAAAAAATTAACTTTGTTCTCTGTTATTTACCTGATAGCTATGTAGAGTCGCTTATTGCTAAATTAGGTGCGTACATCGTAAATTCGTTCCAACTTAATTACTCAAATATCTTGCTCGGCGATTTTAATCTGTCCACCGTTGATTGGTTACGTTGTTCAGCAAGCGATAATCACCACCGTTTCTTCCTTGAACAGATTGCACCTCTTGGGTTGCACCAACTGGTAGATGTTCCTACACGTGGTCCTAACATTCTCGACCTGGTATTCTCTCAAGATGGTCGTTTGATTTACGATGTATCTGTGGAGGAGCATCTGGGAAATAGTGACCATAACATGGTAACCTTCCGTGTCCATTGCACGTTTTCATCTGACAGTGGCTGGATTGGAGGGTCGATTGGTCGCATAAATTTCGAACTGTTAAATTCATCTTTATCGACACTCGACTGGGATAAACAAATTTTTGATATCCATCTCCATATCGACCAGGCTTGGGACTGTTTCCATCGAATCTTGAGCAATCACGTAAATTACTGTAGGCGACCCGGTCGTCGGAAGAGCTTTGTGCCAAACCAAGTCCCAGTCAACATCTTGAAACTACGTAATACTAAGCTGAAGCTTTGGAAACGCTACAAAGTTGATCGGAATACCGATTCCCTTTCAGCCTATAACGAATGTCGCAGACAGTACTCCTCCTTAGTGGAGGCTTGGCACTGTAAACGCGAATCTGCTGCTGTCAAGGAGGGAAATACATCGGCCCTATACCGGTTATACAAACAGAAAACTGGATCATCTCATACCCTGCCGCCATTTAAAAGTGGGGACATTTACATTACGGAAAACCGAGACAAAGCTGAAGCATTGAGTGCTGTTTTTGCATCTAATGGTATAAAGGACGATGATGATACCCTCATTCCAGACACCATGTTAAGAACTACCGCTGTTCAGTGTTCAGCGGTATCTTTCGAACCAAGTTCAATTAAACATATTATCACAAAATTAAAACCAAGCCATGCACGTGGCCCCGATGGCTTTTCCTCCTTCTTTTACAAACAAATAGCTGCCGAGATTTGCTACCCACTTTCAAAACTTTTCAAACTTACTTTCGACGTGTGTCGCTCGGCTCTAGTTGTACCAGTTTTCAAGAAAGGTACTCCATCGGACGTCAATAATTATCGCCCTATTGCTCTGACATCAGTTGCATGTAAAATTATGGAATCGATTATTCGCAATCATATTCTGTCTTTTTTACAAGACGCTGCTCTCATCCACCCAGACCAGTTTGGTTTTATGCCAGTCCGCTCATCAACACATCAGCTCCTGCTAGTGCTTGACCACTGGACAAATTCTCTTGACATTGGTGTCCCGTCTGATACCATCTATTTTGACTTCAAGAAAGCTTTTGAGTCGGTTGTCCGCCGCAAATTGCTTTTTAAACTCTACACGTGTGGTATTGGCGGTGACCTTTGGAAATAGATCTCGGCATTCTTAAACAATCGCACACAACAAGTACTTGTTGAGAGTTCTTTGTCGTCTAGCACATGTATTACTAGTGGTGTTCCCCAAGGCTCAGTCCTGGGCCCACTGCTTTTTGTAATTTATCTTAACGATCTTAACTGTGACAATAATTATACTTATGGTCTAAAATTCGCTGGCGACCTTAAATTGGGTTCGACCATTCTATCTACTGAACACACCCTGTCACTAGAAACAGGAATTGACTTGGTCTCAAAATGGGCCACTACTTGGCAGCTACCTTTATCTATTCCGAAATGCCACTCTTTCCACGTTGGCCTACAAAATCTTCATCACATCTATCACTTGGATGGTACGATTTTACCGTCGGTGTCTGAGGTACGAGATTTGGGCATCTGGTTCACTACAGATCTAAAATCGTCTCTCCATTGTCAGAAAATTGTTTCATTGGCTTTTCGTCGACTCGCAATCGTAAACAGGTGTTTCACCTCTGGAAATTTGCCTATTAAGGTCTGGGCTTTCAAAGTGTTTGTTAGTATGGAGTATGCGACTCCGATGTGGTCCCCTTACCTATTAAAAGATATTGAGCTGGTCGAATCGGTCCAGCGTCGCTTTACTAAGAGGTTGCCTGGTCTGCGTGATTTTTCACCTGAAGCCCGCCTGGAGCACGTGGGACTTGAATCATTGGAACTCCGTAGGCTCAAATTTGACCTTATTCTTACCTACAAAATACTGCGGGGCTTCTTATCCGTGGATTTGCCCTTTTTTGATTTTTGTCCTATGAAATCGACTCGGAAGCTGTCTGTCCAAAGTTCCCGTCTGGACTGTCGAAAGAATTTTTTTGCTGTTCGTGTGATTCCTGTTTGGAACTCCCTGACTGAGGAGGCAGTCTCGATGAAAACTGTGTCTGGGTTCCGTCGTGTATTGGACAAGTTACCTCTTAACCATTTTCTGAAGCGTCGACCATAATTTTTTTTCCTATCCTTCCTTGACTTCCAGACAAATTACAAGCTTAGTATCAGTGGCTCACCACCCTCCCAGGTCCTGCCCACTCTCTGAGGGGAAATATTATTATTATTATTATATACATCTTTTTAAATTGTAAATAGCTTTAGTTTTACTTCTTACTTCAGTTTTTAACTTTCATTACACCAGTTTCATGCATTTCATTGTTTTATTATTTTTATTATCTTTATGACATAGGGCCTTAGGGCTTCGGGCAGATGACCAGGAGTGGTTAACGCTCGTTAAACCCTTTGAAACCCTTTGATTATCTTTATGAAGATTGACAATTGGTATTGGCCAAGCTTTAAACTACGATGCATTATTTTATTATTTTTAAAGAAACACTGACAACGTTACTCGGCTTTTCCCTGCACTTGTCCCTCACGTTTGGCGATGCCATCGGGGACCATTGTGTCCCTGGTAGGTCTAACCTTGGTGGTAAGGCATTCGTGACCCCAACCCTATGCCATCAACCCTTCCTCTGCAGCCATGCCATCGTTCTCGTTTTAAACTTTTACCTGTTTAACTTTTACTGTATATAAATTTTTTAGATTTAACATCGGACGGCAGTCAGTGAACACCCAGTCCTTGTCGCTCCGGTTGCGTTTGCAACAAACCTATTATTATTATAGCCACCAGCTCTCCCACAAAACTCAAGGGAACCACCTCAAAACGCCGAGTTAGTCCCAACTTGAAATCCTGCACAAAAAACCCGGCTCCCCAGACACCAAACAGATCAACCAACGCCCCGCACCAGTCCCAGGGACAGGCAAGGACAACCACTGCGGGGAAGCCGAACTACTGAAGGGAGTCTTTCCCCAGCAGCATGGTGCCAAGACCAAGGAGCCAAGGCGCTGCCTGGCCAGAGGACCTAGCGAGCCATAGTCCAACAGAATACGTGCCACTGGGTCAACTGCCCCTCTCATCACAGTGCGGAGGTACACTGCAACCAGCAGCTCCCTCGTTCTGAATTCCAAGGGCTGCTCGCCGGTCTCGACCAGAACGGCAAGCACTGGGTTGGACGGGAGGCAACCCGTGACAGTACGGAGGCAGTCATTGACCACTACTTGACCACTACTTGCAGTGCAGCAAGGGCCCTCTTGCAACCAACGAAGAAAGGTAGGTGGAAGTCAGCGGCAGACCGAATATAAGTCCTGCAAAAGGAAGACAAGACAGACCGTTTGACAGTAGGCCCACACGAAGAGACCGCTTTCAGAACCCCCATGCCTGGACACAAGGGTTCCCTTTACAGCTTCAAGTTCCGAGGACCAAGCCAGATTGTAGTTCACCCTGACTCCCAGATACCGCACAGACTTAACAGAGTTCACCTCTGCCACACCCACGCGTATGAAAATGGGCATGAACGGCCCACTGGTAAAAACAACGAGTTCGGACTTCTGGGGAGAGAGAGCCAGACCTCTATCCGCCAGGAGACTCTGACCTCTGCCAACCACAACCTCCAGGGCAGTAACTAGGGTGACAAGGTCCTGCCCAACAACCCACACTACCAGGTCATCGGCATAGGCTACTACATTGGCAGACAGCGCCAGTTCCGCAAGGACCTCGTGGATAGCGATGGAAACCAAGAGGGGGCTGAGGCAGCCCCCTGTCTGTATTCCCAACACCAGACCAGAAACCACCAACCAGGGTGACAAAGCTATGCCTGCGAAGCAAGCCAAGGATGGCCTGCACAAAGCCTCTTTGGCAGACGTCCAGCAGGGCTGATTCCACCCAATCCAGGTCAACTATGTCATACACAGCTGTAATATCCAGAAAGACTGCTGCGACGACACAGCCGTCCAGCCACACCTCTCGAATACTGGAGTCCAGTAGGAGAATCGCATCCTATGCACCTCTATGATTGCGAAAGCCAAACTGGCGGAAGTAAAACCACTCGCTGCTCACCAGGAATGCCTCCAGCCGCCTAGCGAGCATACGTTCAAGCACCTTTCGGACACAGGAAAGAAGGACAATGGGGCGATAACTCACAATTGAGGACCGTGGCTTTCCTTGGCCCAAGACCGGGGTCAGGACCGAAAAGAGCCACGCCTCTGGAGCCGGGGCACCGTCTAGCACAGCCTGAAAATGGAGAAGGAGTTCCCTGCATGCCTCGTCACTAAGGCCTCGTAAGTGGCTGTACAAGATACCATCAATACCAGGAAGCGCCACCTGGCTTGCAGGCGGCAATAGTGGCCTCTAGTTCCATGGGCTGGTAAGGAGAGATAGCCAAGGACATACCCGAAGGTCGCACCCGCACTGGTCGGGAACCCAAGGGGGAGTCATACACTGTCGAGAAGTTCTGGTGGAACGCCTCAGACATGCGCACCCCTGAAGGACCGGATCGATGCCATCAAAGACCCACGAGACACAAGGGGCCCTGTATGCGGCTGGATGAGCCTCCAAACTTGGGCAGGGCGGCTGTCACCAGCAAGCTTTTCGCACAGCCTACGGCCGTACAGAAGCCTTTCTCTCCGCAAAATGTAACGATACTCATTAAAGACTCCCTGAAAACAGAACCAACGAAAATCAGAAGGCCACCTATGGAAGCGTCTCCAAGCACTAGGCCTGACCCGAACAGCAACTGTACAAACGTGGGACCACCAAACAGTCTGAGGCACGAGAAAGCTTTACCCTAACCCCTGCCCTAAGTGAGGAACCCCACCTGGCAACCCACGGGGCAAAGCCGCCAAGGAGCTCCACCCGAGAGACAGGGCACCTATTGCAGGGCCCTCCACAGTCCCCATCACCCCAAGCACCACCGCGGAACACCACAACCAGAAAATGGTCACTGCCGTGAAGGTCGTCTGATACTCCGAAGGCTAGATCACCGGCTATCTCCTTAGAACAGAGGAAAACGAGTAACAACGCAAACTGACTACAGCAAATAATCGGCAAAAAAGAACAATGTCGATAAAACGGACGTGCCAGCTATTGTTGACGTGTCATATGCCGAGTTCTTGAAAGAGTAGTTCGGTTTATACTGGGTGAGCCAGAAGTCCGTATCATGGCCAGCATTTTGTAGCAATGAACATTCTTTAAATAATAAGTTGTCGACTTGCAAAGTGGTCAAAATCGGTGTAAATTAGAAAGGTGTAGAGAACCACAAACCAATGCCAAAGCAAAAAACAGAATGAAATTCGGAGCAAAAGTAAAGGAGTTACAGTGAGCCAAAGACAGTTGTATATACTGCACTACAGCACCCCTGGGTAGGCAAGCAAGTACCCGACCCAAAGATTGGAAACGAAAGTGAACATTCTTCAATATTTGTAACAAACAACTGTAAGTAATGAAACAATTGCACGTAGCCTGACGCCTACAGTGACGTACATTATAATGGCAATGGCAGTTACGTTCTCACAGCCGTGATTACAACCACCAACCAAATAAGCATAATAAGCTTCACTACGCTATGAAAATTAATAGCCTAAAACAGTGTCTAAACATGAAGTAGTGTACCATTCAATACAGTAATGAATTGTGGCAAAGATGACAAACGTAAGTTTCGCCTACTGAAACTGTTCAATGTGACCACCGTCAACAACAATGCAATCTTGCAGTCGTTTGCTTAGAGCTGCATACGCTGCATACGCTGCATACGCATGGGACCGTCAACAGTGGCACAGCATTTTCAATGCACTGCTGCAATTCCCCTACATTTCCAGGAGCAATGAGTTACACACATGGTCTTAATGTAACCCTAGAAGAAAAAAGTCAAGAGGGGTTAGGTCGGGTGATCTGGGTGGCCATGCAACTGGCCCACCACGTCCTATCCACTGGTCTGGGAAGTGCACGTTCAACCACTCACGAACACCTCCACCATAATGTGGCAGTGCACCATCCTGTTGCATCCAAAGTGTTGGGATCAGATTTAGTGGCAGGTCTTCCCTAAACGTCTCTACTACAGCTGTCAAAATCATCTCCAAGTTAAGTAACGTGTTAAGTAACGCTGTGAGGTTGTCGTCGTAGAAGACTGGTCCCCAAACCTGACCATTGTACAGTCCATCACCAAACATTTGTTCCCCAGTGCACCTGGTGTGCTGTTTCCTGGACTCAGTAAGGGTTTACTGGAGACCAATAATGGGCGTTGTGAATGTTTACAGCCCCATCACGGCTAAATCTGGAGCATTTCTACTGCAAGATGCGATAGCCCATCGGGTGATAAATCCCATACAGTTCGCCAGGGGTACTAATTCTAAAGCGTTAAACGACGAATACCAAACTTTACAAATAAATTGTGTTCTTAAAGTTCTTTAGAGATATTTCAAGAATAAAGAAAACCTCCTACAACCGTTCATACACACGTTCTGTCCGAATAGATTAGAACTAAGCTAACAACCGCGGGTAGTAAGGGTCTAATTCTTACCAGCCTCATACGGTAATGATAAAATTTTACACCCAGACCTTGGGTGGCCGAGCTTGTCCGTGTTCTTTCTAGGTTTTACTTTTAGACCCTTACTCTTAACATTTAACGTTCCATTCTTGTTTGTTATTATTATTATTTATTCAACGGCTGTGCTTTTCAAGCTTTTTAGCTTCTCTAAATGAAGGGAAGCAATTGAGTTCCGCTAATTAACTTATGAATTCCAAAATATTTTTTCTTTTACGGTTAACCTTAAAATTAAACATATTTTTCCATGTCTTATTAATTAAAAAAAGTGCTTCCGTTGATGTAAGTAAGGCACTTTGTTAGGAGAAATTATTTGAATGGCTATTTTTCTTAATGTAAACTAAAAAAAAAAAAAAATAATAATAACACGGAATGTGAAAGTAAGGGATTGGGAAGTTATTTGAAATTAGTTATAAACAAAACATCCGTTCTAACATCCAAGGACTGTAGTGAAAACCAGTGCAGGCACTAGTTGCTACGAAGGGTGGTTTATAGGGCAGTGACACAACGGTGTATTATTGTATATAACTCTATGGTGGAGCCAGTAACTGGGATAGCTGCAAGGGTCACTGGAGGGGGAAAAGAAGGGGTCTTACCGAAGACAATGCTGTTAAGAGTGGATTTCTTAGGCCTATAATGCGTGATTTTTGTCGATTTGTTGGCAATTGCTGACATTTTTAAGCAAGTGGAATCTTTATTTTCCAATTACAACCTAGCAGCATAAGGGATTGGAGAAAACAACGTTTTTTTAAGCCTATGAAATCCGCTCTCAAAGTACTGCCGTGACTAGAAGTGCCGTTACGTAACCCTCCATTTTAATCTAGTGACCCTTGCAGCTATATCTCTTGTAGCCAATATGACGTCACATGACGCTGCTGTGTATATTCTCATTTCAGTGTCATTGCTCTTCAGTTGAAATCTGCTAATGTCAACCATATTTATGCAGAGCACAGTAAAACAGTTACGACTATTCAAAATGTGTATTAAACACGTTGGCACAATAAAAAATATTCAGTTTGGTAGAGAACAAAATTGCAAATAACTCAATTATTAATATAACTGAATTAGATGCAATAATAGTTTTCAGACAGAACACAATGAGTGCATTTGTATCGTTTTGCGTTGTTATACACTCAATAACGCTTTCTTGTAAAACAATCTATTTTACAAAATCCCTTGTATGTATTAGCCTATAATGTCAAACTTAGTGAGCTGAATAACAGGCAAAAAACGATCATTAACGAGAGCACTTACGAAATCAATAAAAAAAATGGATAAAACAGGCTAAAACAATTATTGAATCCGTAAACTACTGTCATCAAGGTACATACTTGATTGTTTTCCGTACGGTTGCTTAAATTCATTACTATAAATTTGTTTCTTATCATATGCCTATAGACCAAATCAAAATTGCATGTGGCATAATTAATTTGTGAGGGAAGAGAGTTTTTGTGTGTGAAGGGTTCCCTGACAAAACCATTCTCATAATGGCATGAAACAACAAGCTTTTAATTTTCAAAGCGCAATAACATTTATCCGGTTTTTTTACAAAGGTAGTAAAATAGAAAAAATAAAACCCTCCAATATGACTGCTGTCAGTTACGTCGTGCAGGGCTGGGTCCTTGTATTTTTTTTAAAAACATTTACTACGGTTGTGAACAAGGCGCATAATTGTCACTGAGCACTGAAAATTAAAAGTTTATTGTTTCATGCCAATGTGAGAATGGTTTTGTCAGGGAACCCTTCACAACAAATCAAACTTGCTCTACTTTCTTCTCCCCGGTCGTTTTTCCCCTCTATTTCGGCTTTTGAAGAAAAAACAAGAAAAATAAAATAAATATTTTAGAAATAAACTGAATGAATAAACAAGTTAAGAAGGCAAGGGGTGTCCTTAAATTGGATCGAGTGAACTCTAATCTGTGTATTTTCATTATGTGTGGCTTCACAGCTCATGGGGATATGAGCTCTAATGTTTTGTTTTCTAAACGGTGAAGCTTTTTTTTTTTTGCTCAATAAAAATCAGAATAAGAAAGAAAAATGTTGACAAGCATTCTAAATCTAAAAATCTAAACACACGTCCACTTAAACCAAGAAGCACAATGGAGCCAACATGTCTACTTGTGTTGCCAACTAGTAATGGACAAAGGACAATCATAATGGACTAAATATGCTTGCTAATGTTCCTTTTTTTACTAACAAAATTGCGCGGAGAATGGACATACACATGATAAACCAGGCCATACCAATAACAATAAAAAAGGAAACGAAAAAAGCTAACAAATTAACTAAACAAATAAACGGTTAGAAAAAAAGCATTAAAGTTCTCATCCCCATGGAACCCACAGCTGTGATTAGACTTCACTCGAACAAAATGAAAAAAAAAAGCTTTTCCGTTTAGAAAAAAAAAAAAAAAAAAAAAAAACATTAGTTCTCTTATCCCCGTGAACTGTGAAAGAACACAAATAAAAAATCGGATTAGAGTTCAAACGAAACTAGCTATAATTTGAACTCCAATTCCAGGGAACTAGGATTCTGGCAAACCAACCTCCATGAACATGGACATCATTAAGGGAGCGTTCATAAATTACGTAACGCTTTTTTTCTTGCAATTTAGACCATCGCCCCCTTTGGCAACACCAGTTTATTGAAAAGTACTTTTACGAAAATTAGTTTGTTACGTAACACTTCGTCATACTCCCCCTTCCCCCATCATAACAACAGATGGTAAGGTAACACATATGCTCAACCTCCCCCACCTCCCGCCTCCACGTATTATGTAATTAGTGAACGCCCCCTAATCAAACAATCATAACGGTTGGTTATTTCATACATTAAAAATACGCAGACAATATACAAACATTTCCATGCACAAAACTAAAATTTATACCTACAAACACTTACAAATCATCAAACGACAAAACGCGTACAAAATTGAAAAATAAAAAATACACACATAACATGAACACATAATCACTCACACGAAATAGAACTGAAACAAACACCGACAATCACAAACTCACACATTTCAAACACAAATTACGTACACTTCTGACGATACGAGTAAGTATAAAAACTAGTTGCAGGATTTTGGAACAAGTAAATAATTACAGGTATCTTGGTGGTGTTGTAGATAGGATGGGCTTTTGATATTCGTATTGATCAAATTATAAAAAAAAATTAGGCAAGTTATGCCTATATTGCATTATTTGAAAAAAAATAGTTAACGATAAAAATAAAATTATAATTTATAATTCATGGATCAAACCACACATTTAGTATGCATAGGCAACCTATGGAACAGCAAAAAATATAAAGAAATATCCAGAATTCAAAAACTACAAAACAAAATGATTAAAATACTGTTAGCCAAAAAAGTTTGCATTCTACTACATATGAAGATTTTAAAATGAAGATTTTAAACATAAAGCAGCTATATAATTAAACCATTCTGTTAAAAAAAATTTTCGATATGAAAAATAGACGACATGCCATTATCAAGGATAAGAAATATCGAACAACACATTTTTCCTTTCTTCCAATAATGACCAGAAATAAATTTGAAGAAAAACTTAAGGATACTACTATGTACCAAGCATTTGTAATATGCTGCCAGACAAAACTTGGAGCATTTACCATTTCAAACATCTCAGAAATTTTTTAACACACTTTCTTCTTCCAATTTAACGGCAAATAGTATTAGTTATGTAATTTCGTAATCCATCTCTGATCTACAATGTTATAAAACTATTTTTCGTAGGTTTGAAATTGTTATTTTACTGGGGATTTTTGAGCGTTTTTCAAATATTTTGAAATAGTTGTTGAACTTACCTTATTTTAGAGTGTTTTTCAAATTATTTAAATTTGTTTTAAACCGTACTACTACTATTAAATGTACACCACATACGAGCCATGGCTTCCTGGTGGATTTGGTGAAATTTGGAACTACAATTTAAAAAAAAGTTCGTTTCGTTCGAGTGAATTCTAATCCGTTTTTTATGTGTGCACCTTCACAGCTCATAAAAGTATGAGCTCTGTTTTTTTTTCTAAACGGTGAAGCCTTTTTTTTTTTTATCAGTTATTACGATAATCCAGTATGCCTTCTTTCAACTCCGAAGATTATTCGGTTCGCGATAGCGTATTAAACGAAAAAAGAGAAAAGAGATACATATGTCAGTCTAATTTACGCTGGTTACACAAGCACCTTAAACGCGCCTGTTCACCATTTCGATAGCGTTGCCCATATTCTAAACACAGCATCCACGTTACAGATTCTCCGTCAACCAATAGGCTGATTTGGGTCACGTGACCTCGTTTGAGTTATGAAACTCGCGGCGCTTCTGCGAATAGTGTTGTTCCATTTTTAATTTACCGCTGTTTCCTTTATATTGCTCAAAGATTCTACGGCGCTGCGTCTAGGAATTGAAAAGGAGAAAAGGCGCCTTCAATAACCCCTTCCTCCCCCACTCCACCTTTAATTACTTTTAATTCCTTTTTGCCTTTATGTTCCGTGTTTAAACCAATACATCAGGAAGCCACTGGTTCGTATATGGTGTACAATGATCATGAAAAACAAATTTCATATTTCAACCAAAAAACCACATCCACAACACATTAAACAAGCGGCTGTAGCGACTACCTAGTCGCAACCGGTGTTCTGTTCGTTATGTTTCCGCCACTTTCGGGCCACTGCCGCTTCGTACTTCCGGATTTTAACTG
>JAHWFP010007235.1:16805-35514 GCA_023313725.1 Lithobius niger
CCACTTTCGGGCCACTGCCGCTTCGTACTTCCGGATTTTAACTGCTATTTGGATGCTGAATTTAACGGCGAAAGCAGTTTGCTTCTATCTGGTACTGTTTCATAGACAGTGGGCTTACTTTTCGGCCATTTCCCGCCACTTTCGGGCCACTGCCGCTTCGTACTTCCGGATTTTAACTGCTATTTGGATGTTGAATTTAACGGCGAAAACAGTTTGTTTCTTCTATCTGGTACTGTCCCATAGACAGTGGGCTCACTTATCGGCCATTTCCCTCCACTTTCGGGCCACTGCCGCTTTGTACTTCCGGATTTTAACTGCTATTTGGATGTTGAATTTAACGGCGAAAACAGTTTGTTTCTATCTGGTACTGTCCCATAGACAGTGGGCTCACTTATCGGCCATTTCCCTCCACTTTCGGGCCACTGCCGCTTTGTACTTCCGGATTTTAACTGCTATTTGGATGTTGAATTTAACGGCGAAAACAGTTTGTGTCTATCTGGTACTGTTTCATAGACAGTGGACTTACTTATCGGCCATTTCCCGCCACTTTCGGGCCACTGCCGCTTCGTACTTCCGGATTTTAACTGCTATTTGGATGCTGAATTTAACGGCGAAAACAGTTTGTTTCTATCTGGTACCGTCCCATAGACAGTGGGCTCACTTATCGGCCATTTCCCGCCACTTTCGGGCCACTGCCGCTTTGTACTTCCGGATTTTAACTGCTATTTGGATGTTGAATTTAACGGCGAAAACAGTTTGTGTCTATCTGGTACTGTTTCATAGACAGTGGGCTTACTTATCGGCCATTTCCCGCCACTTTCGGGCCACTGCCGCTTCGTACTTCCGGATTTTAACTGCTATTTGGATGTTGAATTAAACGGCGAAAACAGTTTGTTTCTATCTGGTACTGTTCCATAGACAGTGGGCTCACTTATCGTCCATTTCCCGATACTTTCGGGCCGCCTTCAACATAAATATTGAGGCGCACACGTCTATCAAGCACTGTAGCAGCGATCTCAATTATACAATGTAAGTAAGTAACCATCACAATTGCCGGTTAAAAATTTATTTTAGGCCTAGTTTTGGATATTAGGCGTAATTTTTATTACTGTTTTAATTTCGTAAGCAGCTGCTAACGAAGAATTGGTTTCGGGAGTAGGCCTATTCGTTCACGCAACGTGTTGTCGAGATGCTACTGTGTCGTTAACGAAATTCATTTTTTTCCCCACGATTGCATGTCTTCCCGTACGGTTAAATGCGACGATCAAATGTTATTATTTCATTGAGTAACGTCCAGAAAGCCTGTCAGCTATAATGAAGCAACGGTGCTTTAATTTGCCGTGTTTTTTTAAAGTCCACTTGACTACCATTGAAAAAGTCGTTGCTACAGTCCTCCCAGCTTTCGCTGTACTAAAAAAAACAAAAAGCATAAAACAAAACAAAGCGCAAAAAAAAGTAAAGATTGGAACCATGTTAACTATGCCTATCGGAGGTTTCTTGGATCGAATCCCCGGGTTGGCATCTCCCTTTACCAGATATTTCTTCTTCTGTAAAAAAAAAGTCTGGTAATGTTCAAAATTGAGCCGGTTCAGCCATACAAGCATTCAATTACTTTGGCTGACTTAAGGCTCAAAAGAAATTATATAAAAAAAAAAAAGTTAAGTTCTGACGATCAAATAATTCGGCCGAGCGAGAATTGTTTTTTTTTTTTAGTTCATTTTCTACATTCCTATTTCAATCTTCCACAGCAGTTCCTGTATATTAAGTAAACGAACAACGAAGCGAAAACTGCAAACGAGTCACCAAAGCAAGCAAAAGAACGATTGATTTCGATACGTAATTGAAGGTCAAAATCCTCACAATTCCATGGCTAATTTATTTGATCTATTATATGAACTTAAATCCAAAAATAGGGGCATAAAATGCATGCGGAAATTTTGAAATGGGTCGGCCAATCTGAAATGGGTTCGACGATTATCGTGGAGATAGACACCAGGCTAATATAAGAACTTACTTTGCTCTGTTTCGCTCCGCGTGCTATAAAAGGGAAATTGTTTTTGGGAAAAACGACCACGGGGAAAAAAGTAAGTGAATAATTTTCTTTCTTATTTCTCGGACCTTTTATACCCCGGGAAGGGTGGGGTGGGGGGAAAAAATGGGATGATTGTGCACATGAGGAATATTAAATAAATACAGATGCAAAATGTGCTTACGTCTTCTTTTGGACTTGAACGTCAGACTGCCTGGGTGGGGAATCGAACCTACGACCTCTGAAAACAGATGCCGAAGTCCTGTCGCTGAGCTATACTGACACGGCCAAAACGAAACACGCACACGTACATACAAATAAATATATGCTCTTCCAATCGCCTTTGGAGGGACGCTTGCAAACGCGCCACACACCAGTGAAACCAAAAGGAATAATATTAAGGAAATATTTTTTTTTAAACCAAAAGGAACACATTAAATCGTGAAATAAGGTATTAACCAGGACAATTCCCCGCTCAGCCAGTCTGACATTTAAGTCCAAAAGTAAACGTAAATAGGTTTGCACCCGTATTTATTTAACCTGTCTCGAGCCCATTTGGCTTCCGTACTCTTTGATGCGGAATGTGACAGTTTTGGGGGGAGTCGAGGAGGGGATATGGAATAAGTTTCCAAATGTCGAGATGTCGTGTAATTTTTTTTCATAGTGCAATAGTTTTATGCCATAAAGCGTTTTTCAGAAGCTATCCTATTACTCGAAAAGAAATAATTTTTTTTCTTTTTTACAATGAGCCTATAAAAAAGAAGAAAAAAAATTCAGAAAATGATTAACTTTTGCCGAAAATATTTTCCTTATCATCGGGACGAAGGACGGAGGGGAAGTTAACGAAAACGAAAAAATTGTATGATGTCATTTACGGACACAATTTATATATTAACTTGTATTCAACAACCATTTTTCTGCATTTTCCAAACGGTAGCTAAAATAATAGATATTATGTAATGCCAAGCACACATTTTGTTATGTTACTGACAATACAATATGCTAGTGGAAATAATAACATGGTATCCGATGTCAACATGAGCTCTAAATTCTTGTGTCCATCCTTAAAATCGCATGGTTTGTAAACCTCACACGCACATGCAGTCGACAAAAATATTTTTCTTCGAAACGTAATAAGGCGGAAAAGTCGACTTAGGTGAGAAATGAAGTTGAGAGCTAAAAAAAAAACGTGTTAACTTTGCTAATGTTAGACACTCACGCATCGTGTTCAAAGTTACGAAGTTTTGACTAACTTTAACAACGTTTGCATCTTTTCTGAAAATTGTTTTAAAAAAGGTCATTTTTTAAAATTAAAATTTAGCAATGTGGAAATATTGCCGTTGATGAAGACAAGTCGATAGAAAAAAAATAATTTTTGAATTCTGGTAAATTTGACTCTCGCGCATCTCATCCAGGGTTTCATACTTTTTACCAATTTTTACAGCTTTGCTGCATATATTTTTTAAAATAATGATATTTTCCTTCATATCTCACTGTTCCACATTCGAAAATTATGTCTCAGCTGTTTGAAAGCGTACAGTGGTGCCCACACCTCCCCCCCCCCATACTTTCGACCGAGTAAGTGGGTTTTGACCGTTATTTTCATACGCTTTACCTCTATTCCGCCATAACCAACAGCATCTACGGACTACGGTTCTTTTGGTTTTCAATCAGAACCGTGCATAAAATTAAAAAGTGAACCATATTTTTCTTTTTTTGCTTTTCAAGATTGATGTGTTGAGTTGACTGTTGACGGGTTATGTTGTGTTGTGGTGACTGGTGATGTGTTGTTACATAATACATTTTTCAATATTTTTCTACCCCTCCCCCCTCCCTAACATGCTAGTGAGGAGTTGCTTCTCACGGACCTCTCACTCCCCCCCCCCCCCCCTCTGGACACCACTGAAAGCGCATGTATTTGTGAGTCGTAGTCACGGGTCTCCTGGCTTTTTGTAAATTTATTTGAAACGATTCAGAAATCAATCTGAAAAAGTGGTTGAAAACAGAGCTGCAACCGACCAACCATACATTCCAGATTATGGAGAATACGGGACATCCGTATATTTAAAGCACTCTTATCCTATTACCCCTTGACAAGCTGAAGCCCGTGCTCTGTTGTTGGGTGCACCGTTGACAATACAATGTTCTCAAATGCCCCCATGTACAACCCACCCCCGGTCAGTTTATTTAGAAATGTATCTTCGACAAGTTTTTTTTCCTGTACGGGATATACGGATTCCATTAATATAACGTAGTTGAGTGCTTTCTTTGACCATCAGTGCTTCAATCGTATACCCAAACTATCCGTCCTTGGAACGGTTAGGTTGTGTGTCAGGGAACGAGTGTATCCCAGGCGTATGAGTGGGTTGCTGTCACTACAGCTTTTCAGTGACGACAACAGATGGCATCCCGAGCCCGAGCTGCTCTGGGGCCCGTGCTACGCGCAGTAGCCAAAGGGGTGGAGGGCATGACGTTTCAGTGCGTTCCTTTCCCTGAGTCCCAATCCGAGGCCAGCCAATCCGAGGCCAGCTGTCTATTATTAGGCACCCCAGGACATTGCAAGACATCCAAGGACATCCAGTGTAGTATTCCCCCTCCCCCGTAACGGGTCAGCATCTCTGCCATGTTTGGATCAACGATGTAGAGTGAAAAAAAATGAGTTCCCTTATAGAACAGCAGGCCCACAACAGTCATACACTCGAAGCAGAATTTAATTTTCGGCAAATATTCTTGTCTTGTTCACAATAAAACAGCTAAACACACTAAAATGGCTTGAAGAACCACAAGTTGTTCAACAACTTGCCACCATCTTGGAATGACCAAGAGGGTGGCAAGATGGTTGCCATTCCAAGATGGTGGCAAGTTGTTGGACAACTTGTGGTTGTTCAAGCCATTTTAGTGTTTTTAACTGTTTTGTTGTGAACAAGGCAAGAATATTTGCCGAAAATGAAATTCTGCTTCGAGTGTATGACTGTTGTGGGCCTGCTGTTCGATCAGGGAACTCATTTTTTCCCCTTTACGACTTCGCCTGCAAATTAAATTTTTTTTCCTTGTCAACGATGTAGGTTTGCCTATAATTACGAGCTCGTGCTATAACTTTCCAGTGGCAACAACAGATGGCGCCCCTTGTTCGATTTCCGACGAGATACCAATGATGATGATGATGATGATGATGATGCTGAGTCCTGCTGCCATGCCTTACCGTAATTTATCCATTCTAGCTGAAGCACTAGTGCGGTTTGATGGACCGTTTACAACATTGGGGCGACTTGTTCTCTCATGTTTATTGCGTTAGGCGTGTATCCCGTCTACGTATTTTTTTTGCGCACACTGGCTGACAAACTCTGATTTCGTTTGCTTTGCTCGCTCAATCAGCGTCACCTCTGACTCGAACTCCATGCACTTACATTTGAATAAGAGCGTGGAGTTCGAGTCAGAGGAGACGTACACGTACAACAAAATCCAAACCTTGTATGTAGAATTATTGTTACACCATTGCTTCTGCATTGTTTCCTACGATACATTTTTTTTCGAGCGATACGCCACTGTAGGGTGCGGGACAGCTGTGGACTTCTAAACTGCGCTGTCGATCATTTTTCAATTGTGTTCACTGTGTTGTTTGCTTTGATTGTGGTAGTTGAGTTGATTTGGTGTTGTTCTCTAATATTTTTTTTTTTTTTTTTTTTTAATAATTAATAATATTTTATTACAGTTATAAAAAATATACAAAATAGAAAGTCAGAAAAACAAAGGAGCACGAAGCTAAAGAAGCTTGTATGTGCAATTTACAAAAACAGTATACAAAATTATATTTTCATACATTATATACATTAGAATTTCACAATAAAATTTTGTTAATACTTATTAAAAATAAAATAAAGGTCATAAAAAAAAAAAAAACAACAAGAAACTTGTTAATGGTACAAACCAATGGTACTAAACAAGAAAATTCCTGAACCAGGTTTCGTGGTAGTTACGGAATATTAATTATTTTTCCAAAATCCATTGTTTCAGTTTAACTTTCATCTCGGTAACGTTTGCCAGATTTCTTAGAAATACAGGTATTTTATTAAATTTATTTGGAATTACATAAGCTCTATTCCTTTTTCCGTATAAATTTCTCCAAGTTGGAGTTACTAGCGAGTTACTAAACAAAAACGTATCGTTAAAAGTTAAAAGTAAGGGTCTAAAAGTCAAAACCTGTAAGGAACACGGACAAGCTTTGACTGTAAGGGTCTAGGTGTCAAATTTGGCCAGTAAGACGCTGCTAAGCATTCGACCCTTACTACCTGGTTTTTGACGAACAGCTGTCCGAAATCGTCCTAAAGGCCCATGAGATGATTCAATGATAGTGGGGGTGTGGGTTTCCTACTTTGCTTTAGGTTGACATTTTTTTTTGGTTTGGTAACATGGCAGCGATTCCAAGCAAGACAACCTGCTACAAGCGTAAGCGTATTTCAGTAAGCCACCTTTATGCACTTACGTTTCATCGAAGTGCAGCAGAGAGATTAAGGTGCTATGCAAGTGATCTGGGGGCGAACTGGGTAGCCGGTTCGAATCCGGGTCATGCCACTCCGATTTAACATAAGTGCATAAAGGTGGCTTACTGAACTACGTTACTTCTAGTGTATGATTTTAGCTGTTGGCTAATTTCCAATTTTCCTTACTAAGTCATTAACATGATCACCGGGTATAGTTTGTTCCACATTATGTTTTCAGAAAACTCATGGATGACGCTATGTTTCCTTGTACTAAGCGTGCAAAAACATGGTGATATCACACTTGTAGACTCAATAAAGTTATGTTAGGGTTTACGAATGGGATGTTTAAGGATTGTTGTGCACTCGTAGTGGAAGAAAACGTGGCGTCATACAGTCAGTTTTCTGAAAACATAATGTGGAACAAAGTATAGTAAGGGTCTAATGCTTAGCAGTTTCTTACTGGCCAAATTTGACACCTAGACCCTTACAGTCAAAGCTTGTCCGTGTTCCTCACAGGTTTTGACTTTTAGACCCTTACTTTTAACTTTTAACGATACGTTTTTGTTTATTAATCCGTGTTACTTTGAGAATTGTAATAAATAGGTGTGGTGGTGGATGATTAATTATAATTAATTTGTTGTTTGTTTGGTTGCACCGCCTTTAAGGTCGGTAAATTGCTATGGCCCTTACTAACCTGGCTATCGCAAGTGTTAACAACAGAAACAAATCCTTTAATCTTCAGTCTATAGTCTTGCAGCTGGCGTTTGCTAAATGGCATTGTTGCATACTAACAATGTTTAAAACAATGTAAAACAATCAATCTGGTCGTTTAAAGCTCAGTAACCCCCAAACCACTTGACCAATTAGAAAAGGCCTTATGGAAAGGGCACATCTATGGAGCAATACCTGTAAAATGAGCTAAGAACCAGCTTTACAGGACAAATCGTTTGACCTGTAGAGAGGACAGACGAAAGCATCCCCAGAACAACAACAGCAAGAAGCAGAAGAAGAAGAAGCAGAACAAGAAGTTGTCTATTTGGCCCCTCTCTGTATCTCGGGTTTGGCTGGACTGAATTTCACAATTTGTGGACTGTAGACAGGCCTTGACTAATCAAGACTAGATTGCAAATTTGGTTTAAAATTTTTTAATTTTGACGGAGTTATAAGCTCTCAAAGTTGAAAGTTTAACACAGAGATCCTAGGTCGACCCTTACTAACACTGGCTATCGCCTCAATAAAAACATAAATGGAAATGGTTCTTTTTTCTTTTTCTGCCGGAAAAATATTGTTGTTTTTATCATTGTTAAAGCATTGTTTAACGCATATTTGGGGCCAGCGCTGGCAACAGAGTGGCAACTACCGTTTTATGGGGGGGGGGATGAGGCTTAATGGCGCGTCGACAGCTTGGTCATTAGCGCCAACCTCAGTCACAGTGCAGTGGTCCATTTTATGGGTCAAGATACATATTGTGACGAAAAACCATAAGTGGTGTAAAAGAAGACAACAGGTTTCCAAGAAGGGCGGACCTTAGAAAGTAGTGATATCATTACCCAAGAAAACGCTGCTAAGGTTAGTCCTGTAATAGAGCCTACTTTGCGCATTACTCTTTTTGTGGTAAAGAAATATTTCTTAACGACACTTTGTTAGGTAATATTTATTTCAGCAAACAGCCCGTTTCAAGAGAATATTTCTGAGAGGCCGTAATAGCAAATAATAATTGCCCATCTTCTATTCTTTTTTCAAAGCTGGGTAAAAGTAGCTTAATTAACTTTTAGAATTAAGTTTAAATGTAATGCAATAATGGTGTTTAAAATTGACTAGCCATATCATTCCTTCGCCCACTCTATAGGCGTCGATCCATACTCATTGTAATTTCTTTGGTCCCCATCACAAAATCGATGTACTGATTATTTCGACACAAACTAACTGCAATTGTTGCTCAGAATTCGTTCATCACATTCCATAGCACTTCAGCATTTCATCTACATCATTTAAAACGTACGATTTCTCTGTTTGTTTGTACGTTTGTACTCCGGAAGTAAAGCGCCTACGATGGTGAGCGTAGTTGTAAATGAACGAATGAGAGCACAGCGAAAAACGGATTGAAAAGGTTTAGTTTGCGTGGAAAACGCACGCCTTGCTCGCTCAATCCGCGTACCTCCGTGCTTATTAAACG
Source organism: Lithobius niger (assembly GCA_023313725.1). Lineage (NCBI taxonomy): Eukaryota > Metazoa > Arthropoda > Chilopoda > Lithobiomorpha > Lithobiidae > Lithobius > Lithobius niger. The sequence continues at coordinate 25,492 of JAHWFP010007235.1, forward strand.
CGAATGTTTGCCAACCTTTTAAAACCTATAGGTCGACTTTTTCCGTGTATCCAGTCAGTTGACGTAAAACCAATTTTAAGATATGTATATGTAATATGATGCAAAATATGTCGTCCTATTGGTTGTTTTTTTGCAACTAAGTAGCTTCCTGGTCAATTTGCGCGTTAGGGGAAAATCACTTTGCATTTGTGGCCTACTTAGGGCTTTTTAAGCACCTCAGCTAACACAAATTAAACAAACAGAAAAAAGGCCTAATTACATTCAGGTGTAGATCTAAAAAAGGCAATCCAGATTATACCGTTACTCGCCTATTAACAGCCCTGGCAAAGCTATTCCCCTCTCTCCCGTAAAATGCTTTAAGGTCAGAAATCATGAAATTGCGTAATTTTTCTGCTAGAAATTGACTAAAAGCTTCATACGTTCAAGAAAATCAATGTTTTATTCCTTTAAAATAGCGTTTTTTTCTGCACCAAAATTAACTGAAAGCTTCCATACATAAAGCAAACTAAATAAACTAGTAAACCAATAAACTTAAATTCGTGAAAAAAAACGAGAATAAAGGCATTGCGTTAAACCGAACCCTGATCACTTACGTAAATGATCGCATAAACGCCGAATTTTCCGCGATGGAGTTAGGCCCAAATATCTTCCTTGGACAGAAGTTTTGGAGTGTCCTAAGTCTTGGGTGTGCTTTCCTTATTGAGGCACTCCCCTTGAAACAAGGCCAGCTGAGATAGTAGCTGCGTTCCTCGCTCCAGTCTAGGCCCGTCAGATTGCCTAAGTTTAGTGACAGACACGCTAGGAGTCGTCCAGTACCGTACGGATTGAGAACCCAAAGAAATTTGTATCTGGACTAAGTGAATAAGTGAGAAGCCCTCAATATGCGCCAGATCTCGCAATTTGATCGTTGCCTTTACGTGGTTAAAGTTTAAAGCGTAAATTTTGTTCAGTACCAACCCTCTTCGGTTCTCATGCCGTACAGCTGCACTGGACGACTCCAGGCGTGTCTGTCATTAACTAATGCCGGAAGAGCACAGAGCTGACCGGCCTGGAGCGTGGAGCGAGGAACGCAGCTTTCTTCAAAGCGGGCCTTGCCTTGAAAGCATGTAGTTATGCTTACTGGCCACCATGGCCTCCTGTTGTAATATGTTGCCAGGCCCACCTTTCAGGTGGCGCCTCTTGTTGTCTTTGATAAGGCCTATATAAGGGTGTGTTGGCTAAATGGCTGAAGGGCGTGTTGGCCTTTGTGTCTCTCAACTCCGAGTTGTTCTTGGACGCACACTCACCGGGAAGGGGCTCGTACCCTCGCACCGTTAGCCTAGTTGTTTAGGTTAGACGTAGCAAAGTATGATTCGAAAAATGAATTTTAACTTTGTTACGGCCCACCCCTTTTTTTATCGAATTAAAAAAATAACTCTTAGCAATTCATGGGTGTCTAATAGGTAATTTACGGGTCCTTTCTCCTACTTGCCCTCCCTAACGTCATTCCAGAGTTGAACTATCCCATTATCTTCCTAGGCTGGCAGTAGTCTCTCGTGACAAAGTATTATATGTTATTTCGTTCTGGCAAAATGTCAATACGGATGTACAGTAGCAATTATAGCAGATGAATTCTCCCTATCATTAAGAGCTGTCATACACATTTTCACAATGCGCGATTCCCTGCCTCTAAATATATATCGAGCATATGTAATAAACAGTAGCACACAATTCAAGGTTTCCATCAATTTACTACCCCGGCAATGTTGGGTAAAACTTTATCCATTATTCCGAACTCTATATTGCGAGGATTTGGGATTTATTTACTCGGGAGCGTCGCCCACAATGGGTCTGCCACGTCGGAAGTCACCGGATGTAACAACAACAACACTAAGGCAGGTTTTTCAGAAGAATTCCTATCGTGCGTAAAATGGAAGTTATCCTCCGCGGAATTTCGACTGGACTGCAACGGCAGTCTTACGGCTATTCTTCACGAATCTGTTCACTATGCGGAGGATTACAAGTTGTCGCCAAACGCGAGCGAAGCCTACGTTTGTATTCCCGAAAAACTGGCCAAATTGGGATGCGGGATTCAGAGGAGCGTGGATTTACTGTACGCATCGTACTGGAGTATCAGCGTGTGTTGTCTGATCGTGACCATACTCGTGCAGATATTGTCATCGAGCGATTTCCGTAAAATCTATCCGTTTGTCTGCCACTTGTTGGCAATGATCAGTTTCAAGGTCATCTGGATTGTCGAGACAACGTGTCACATCGATAACAAGAAAACCATAGAAATGTTGGCTTGGTTTTCGTATTATTGCACGCGTGTCTCGTTCGCTTGGTTCAATGTAATATCCTTCAACATGTGGCGAACGTTTCATCCAGAGAGGTTGTTGCAGTACTCCAATGTTCGAACAGCCAATCTGACTTCAAAGAGTATGGTTTATTCATCACTGTATGCGTTCGGGGTGCCAGCAATCGTTATTATCGTCGTTATCGTCGTCGGATATCTTCCCTTAGGAAGAGATAAGAACAGTAGTCACGAACGTCTGGAGGGCAACAAGGTTCAGGAAGCATTGTTATTCTCAAGTTTTCTGCTGCTTCTTTCCATCAACTGCTTCTTCTGCTTTCGTGTGGCGTACAACATACATCGAATCGGTAAAGAGGGAGCTAAATACAACATAACCAGTGAAGACATCCGTAAAGCGTAAGTCACTACTGTATCTTCGTGATGACAGGTTACAAAAATTCGCATCAACTTTCTGAAACACTTTCAGTTTGTCGTTGCTATTTTGTTATTTAGATTCATGACTAGTAGTACTCTGCGGTTGTAATCTTGAGTTAAATGTGCGAGCGGTGTTTCATATTTTTATATTTTCATTACCAGAAATCAGCATCTGACTTCCATACTATTCCGCCAACCTTTGCCACAAATATGGCAGCCTCCAATCTTCAAAATGATTCTGTTAGCACTACTGAATTCGTATAATGTGATGTTTGTGGCTTTGTTTTTGTTTGTGGCTAAGCCCCCCCCCCCCCCCCTTTGCCCATTAACCCATTAGCCCACTAACTGGTGCTGGCTGTTATCCGTCAAGTTAAGCAACGTGCTTGTCGTGAGTATGTTATGGAGTAAAAAAGCAAGGTAACAGAATACAGGAAGGTAAACCAAGCAGTACTACATAAAAAGATGAACAACGTTTCGAAAATTTACAATTTTCGTCATCAGGTCTGCATTAACAAATTTAAAGCACGACAAAAGCCACTAAGTCATCCTATGTTAAAAGCATAATAACAGTAATTTAAAAATTTTAAAAAGGGCAAAAAACCACAAATTTCTTGGGTCGTGCATTTCGGCCCCCGTTTCTGCCTCTTCTGAGAAGAGAAATTGGTGGTTTTTTGTCCTAGTTTTAAATTTTTTAAATAATGTAATTATGCTTTAACATAAGATCACTTAGTGGCTTTTGCCATGCTTTAAAAATTTGTTAATGCAAACCTGAATTGTAAATTTTCGAAATGTTGTTCGTCTTTTTATGTTTGTCTTGGTTTGTCTTCCTCTAAACTTCGTAATGACATTTTAATTCGTTTTCTGATACAAATTTCTGATACACCCTTTAAGTTGGTTGTTACTAAATTTAAGTTCATTACTTGTAAAACTCTACATTTGTGATCTTGAGTAAAATGTGCGAACGGTGGTTTACATTTAAACTATATTTTTATGTTTAAAATTCCACAACTCAGCATCTGATTGCCATATTATTCCGCAGGCCTTTACTCCAAAGATGGCAGGCTCTAATCTTCAACACGATTCTGGCCTACGAGTGGTGTGACTTTTATTCAGCGCAGCTAAATTCGTATAATACGATGGTTGTGGCAATACCCGTATTCACAGCATACCCTCATACCCCTGTAATTGTTTCGAAAAATATATACACTTATTCGTATCAGCACTTAAGTAACACAAATATGGATAAGGTCTGTACTCCCAAAATGGCGCCCTTCAATTTTTAGCACGACCGCTATGTCAGCACTTCATGCAATAGAAATATGGATAATGTCCGTCCTCCCAAAATTGCGACCTTCAATTTCAAGTGCGCCCACTTTATGCACTTTATGTAACAAAAATATGGATAATGTCCGTCCTCCCAAAATGGCGACCCTCAATTTCCAGCAAGATTCTGGCTGAATGGTTCGCTTTATCTCCGCTTCACATTTGAGAAAGACTGACAATAGTCGTGCACCAAGCTTAATAGCGAACGAATTGTATTTTTAAATCAAGAGTAATCTTGTTACAGAGGATTTTTTCCCTTCAATTCATTATTGTGTGCGCGGTTTATCTTGAGTCCCGCAGATATCGTTTTCCTGTAGGGGCGGAATTAATCGACGGCCGCCATTGTTTTTGTAACCATCTTGGATATCAACAAGGCACTCTGCTACCAAAAAAACATACAATTGATTATCTGTGTCGTTCTGGGGCGAACTCAAGATAGGCCGCGGACACTATAAATTACGTGTTACAGGTGAGAGCGGTTTAAATCAACTCACTTACGGTATACAATAACTGAATTTTCATCACAGACGTAATGAATGGCGTCCTGCACGAAATGGCTTTCATCGAAACGAAACGAATCACACGACACGAATTTTAATCCCATCCTGCACGAAATGGCTTTTGCAACACTCACATAGTGAGCCGTTTCTCACGAGGGAAAAAATTGTTGCTCACAGTTCGTTAATCACACTCCGCGGCACGCTGTATTAAGTTTGCATCATTCAAAACATAAGATTTATATGTTTGTTTGCACGTTTATGCTCCTACGGAAGTAATGAAGCTGCACTAGCGTGCCAAAAGTTATGTATAACTTTTTTTTCCTTTTAAAGAGATATTCCATTGGTTCAGTGACGTGCACAGGAGGAGGGAAAGGGTGGGGGGGGGGGAGGGATTGCCCCTGCCTTTTTTGCAAAATGTAAGAGCAGAGATACCCACTGACTGGGCTAAGGAATTCCACTCGGAGTAAAACAACAAAGACAATTTTAATTTTCAGCACTAATTCGAATCTATGTGCCTTGATCACAAATAAAAACATGATGAAAAACACTTAAAACCATTAAAAACACACAAGAAAACGGGAGAACCTACACATCCCGAACATTGGGATCGTCGCCATATTGAATGTATATATGTTGAATGTATATATGTTGATTGTATATATGTTGAATGTATGTATGTTGAATGTATATATGTTGAATGTATATATGTTGAATGTATATATGTTGAATGTATATATGTAATTATATGTTGTTTTATTCCGAGTGGAATTCCTTAGCCCAGTCAGTGGGTATCTCTGCTCTTGCCGTCCCTCAAACTCGGAAAATTTCTTTCTCTGCAAAATGAACTTTTTGTTTAAAAAAAAATTGCGTTTTGTTTTTAAAAATGCCCTAAAAAAGGGCAGAAAAAGGCCTAAAAAAGAGTAAAAAAGGCTAAGAGCGGGGGTAGAAACGGATAAAAAGAGGCCAAAAGAACAGGTTCCCCAGAAAAAAATGTCCAGTAAAACTCCTGTGCCCTTACACTAAATGTTGCCCCTGCCCTCTTGGAGATCTGTGCACGGTTCTGCATTGGTTTATATTTACTTATACGAGTCTATTTTGGTTCTTATACAGCCATTATACACGGAGAAAGCAGCAAATCGATTCAGTGTGCCCAACTAATAAGTTTCTTTAAGCGTTATAATCAGAGCTTCCTAACCACAGCTTCTTGATTCGGACCTTATAACCACCGTTGTAATTCCACTACCTAGCAACAGATTGCGACACACCGAGTTCATGAGAAAACATGCTCCGGGAAACTGACAAGCAGTTGAAAAAAAACCGGTAACCGGCTTTTAGTGGGGTGATTATAAGAAACTGTAACGGAAAAGAACGGTAAAATTTAGACTATAACACCACAAAAGATGAACACACCAAATGTACGTGTCGAATTTTTTGTGAAGACACGCTACGTTCCTGCAAATACCACTCAGAGAGGCTCATATTTACCTTCGTCGAAAGAATCAGTAACCAACGTTGGGGAGATCACATCTCAGCAGCACACATTCAATCAGTACCTTCCTAAAGCACCGAACAGAGCGAACAGAACGCACCACTGCTACAGACAGTTTGGCTCCAAACTTGACGTCGCGCGTGCGCAGTGATGTTGCGTCAGCCATTCAGTACCTTCCCAAACTACAATCACAGCTCAACAAGCTCAGCAGAGTATTTGATACGTCATACCATCACCGCGACCAGACCTGGCTAATGGATTTGACACGGATTGGCTAATAGATGTGACCAGGCGAGAGCAATGCCAAATTGCGAACCATCTCAGGGAGGTGGTTTGCTGCGGTGGAGGTTTGAGCATGCGCGACGTAACAGATTTGACGAAACAGGTTCATGGCTGACGATGGTGACGTCAATCAAGCCGCATCAACACGGATATTAGCAGGGAATGAGCCAAACTGTCACCAACAGTGGTGCGTTTGGTACACTCTGTTTGATCGTTTAGGAAGATACCGAAAGCTCACGTTGTTCTGCGTGCACCACTGATCTATACACAACCTCCTAGCTGGCCTTTCCACAGACTGTTGAGTTTGTAGGACAGATCAGGTCGAACTAGCACGTTGATGTTGCCATACGAGGGGACAGTGAGGTTCATCAAAGGCACATTCACTTCGATGAAGTGTCTCATGGCAAGGGACTCCAGATGGTCGTGCAAATGAGAGGTGGATCTAAACAGCACAGAATTTTACTCCCACCAAATGGGATGCTTCATCAAACGGTGATGTAAGACCACTCCGTTCTCCTTGTCTCCTTTGACTATGGCACTGATGTGTTCCTGCAAGCGAGCGTGGAGCGGTCTACGTGCGTCGATGTAGACTGCGTTGCGATTTTGACAGGGGGATGCAGCAGACAACTCCACGCAGCCTGGAACTCGAGAAGGTGGGGGGTGGGTCCCGGGTTTCATTGTGTCCTTGCTGTGGACAGTCAGTACGACAGTCAGTTTTAAATGACAGTTTTTCTGAGAACAGTTGTTTGCTGTTTTTTTATGCTTTTCTGACATTTTGCGAAAAGGGCAGGGACAATGCCCCCCCCTTACCCCCTCCTATGCACGCCACTGAGCATGGGTGGACAGGAGGGGAGGGGAGATGCTTGAACGGGGTTGCAAGAAGGAAGGATTTGGGAGGGGGGTTTGGGCTGTGGAAGGGTGAGCGGTGGGAGGGCTCGGGGGTGCCCTCTCCTTTTCTTTCCCCGTAGTAACTTTCTCAGGTTGTGAGGGTGCCTGTTGAAACATATGACATCATGCCTGCATAACATTGCCTGTATTAGGGATGTGCTTTTGATGAACCCCACTGGCCCTCGTATTGCAACATCAACGTGCTGGTCCGACCTGATCTGTCCTGCAAACTCAACAGACTGTGGAAAGCCCAACTGAGAGGTTGTATATAGATCAGTAGTGCTCGAAGAATAGCGCCAAATTTGAATGTGTGCTGCTAATATGCGATATTCCCATCATTTGCTTCTGTTTCTTCTGCCGAAGGTGAACGAGAGCATGTTGACTTTTAGTTACACGAAACTAGCGTGTCTTCACCAAAAATTCATGACGAACATAAGCGTGTTCTTCGTCTGTGGTGTTAGCGCAAATTTTCCTGTTTTACCTGACTGGTCTGCGAGGTACGCCAGCCATATGGGAAACCACCCGGTAGCATGCTAAATCAGGTGTTTCCATAGTTTTACTTGTCACTTTTGACCTCTGTTGGCATGTAGTGGAATTAGAATCTACGATTCAAATAACGAATCAAATCACGAATCTTTTATAATTATTATGTGGACGTACCACATCGACCTTTGCCTCTTTATCAACCTTATGGCTTTATAAGACACAGAGGGACATGCACATTGCACACATAAGTAATTTCAACTTTAATGCATGTAAAACCAAGGCAATTTCCCTTTTTTAAATGAATGTTTTATGGAAATGCTGACACGATTTTCCCATTTTTGTGTTTCTGAACTCATATAGAAATATTTTTGTTTTCTTGTTTGAAACTATAGGTTTGTGCGATACCTGAAGCTTTTCGTTGTTGCTGGACTTTTCCCGTTTGTGGCCAATATTTCCTCTTACTTTTTAACACCCTTGTACTACGATTTTGTCATACATACTCTGTCAGAACTTCAAGGCTTATGGCTCCTTATAATCTATTGTTGCAACAGAACCGTTCTGCTGGCTTCACTGAAGAAAGTTCGATCTCTATGCTAGAAAATAAGATAAGGTGATTAAATTAGCGCTCAGTTTCTTTAATCAAACAACGACACGTCTTCAATGCTTGTGGTGATTTATAATCAACTGTCACAACAAAAGTCTTCTGCTAGCTTCACTGAAGAAAGTCCGATCCCTATCTTAGAGAATAAGAAAAGGTGAGTAAATTAATGCTCAGTTTCTATAAATGAACAACAACACGTCTTCAAGGCTTGTGGTGATTTACAATCTACTGTCACAACAAAACTCTTTTGCTGGTTTCATTGAAGAAAGTTCGATCCCTATCTTAGAGAATAAGAAAAGGTGAGCAAATTACATCTCAGTTTCTATAATCAAACAACAACGCGGCTTCAAGGCTCGTGGTGATTTACAATCTACTGTCACAACAAAACTCTTCTGCTGGCTTCACTGAAGAAAGTTAGACCCCTTTGTCTGACAATAATGGAGAGGTGAAAATAATTAGATATCGATTCCCTTAAACAGACAATATCACGTCTTTCCATCTAAACTGGCCTTATGCATCAAGAAGAAATTGGTAGAATTAGATTTCGAGGTTGAATTAGATATTTGTAGAATTGGTAGAATTACATATTGGTAGAATTACATATATGCTGTATAGTTTTTGATTGCTATCATATTGGCAGTGTTATTCAATATCTTAGTATAAAGGGTTGGACAGGGATAAAGTCAATTATATAAGTTACTTTCGTCACATGCTACAGATGGCAGTAGTAATTTGACAGTCTACTAAAAAACGCCACGTGTAGTTAGGCTTATATTTGTATGTAATTTAATTTATTTTTTGTTTGTTCAATTCGTATTACCGAATATTCATCTAACAACGTTACATAGCAACACCATCTTGTCCAGATGTGCAAAGTAAGTTTTTCCGAAGGCACAGAGTGATTAGAAAATCACGAAAACGACGCTTGGCGGCCTCTAGTTGCGAATTGCTGAACTTTTCATTGTTCCTATTGTGTTTATACGGGATGTTTCAGAATAAAACCGACAAACTTCCAGGGCCTTCTAAGGAGGTAAAGACAAGTCAAAAAGTCCTATACAACACCTATCCAAAAATGCTTGGTTACCGAGATATCACCCAGTTATACTCCAATTATTTTATGGTCGAGTATTTAATTCATGGCTTGGTGGTAGCCGGTGTCCGACTACTCGCAAGGAGCACGTCTTACTGTGTTCTCATGCAGTAAGTGTAAGTCTAAATTCATTAACGCCGCTAACTCGGATGCAGCAAGGTGCACCAACCTGTGATAAAACTTCATGATAATCGAATTACGTTCGAAAGTGCAATATTGTGTAATCTTGCCAAGACAGGAGTATCTTGCCAGTAGTCAGTATAATGACGCGTTTTGCTGCGCCCCTACGCATTCCTGTTGTCATGGAATAACGACTGCGTGTCTCAACCCCTTCGCTAGATGCAGCAAACACGGCCGCTAAGAATTGTTAAATGTGAAATCCAAAACGAACTGCCCAGGAATGGCTCTCGTTTGGTTCACGCCCGACACGCGCCGAATTTAGTAGTGTGAAATCTGTATAGGACATGGGATTTGTAACAAACATACACCCGTTACACAACTATGGAATAGTTCCGCTACCTCCAGACGTTCTATCAGCTAAAATGCGCCCGTCCGCAGCAATGGCTTGCTCAAGTCTACCCCAGACGTGACATGACGTTCTACTTGAACCTGAGTTAAGCTTGAGTCACAAGTCGGTGCCTGAGAGCAACAGTGGAA